>WOGO01003029.1:0-14884 GCA_015342085.1 Leptinotarsa defecta | reverse complement strand
TACAAAGTGGATTGAAGTGTTTCCCACAAGAACAATGTCTTCAAGTTTCACTGTGAAAGCACTCCATTCAGTATTTTCACGTTTTGGAATACCTAAACATGTGATGTCGGACAACGCAAAAAATTCCACAAGTGGTGAATTTCCAATATTTCTGAAAAGGTATAATATTACGCATATTACATCTTCTCCATTCTATCCTCAATCAAATGGTGCCGCAGAAGTAACGGTAAAAACTGTTAAAAAATCCTTACAGAATGCTCTAGGTACAAATAAAAACATCGATATTTCTACAGCACTAAATGATTTTTTGTTCGATTATAGAACCTCTGTTCATTCCACAACTAACGTATCACCTTCAGTATTAATGTTTGGCCGCGATATACGTACAAAATTCGATTTATTGAAACCTCCTATAGACGATACCAAAAAAAGAGTAGAAAAACAACAGGTGAAACAAATTAAACATTTTGGTGGGAAGGAAAGACCAACATTCAATATAAATGAAAATATTATCGTAAAAGACTATCGTACAATAAACAACGTAACTTGGATACCCGCTGTGGTTAAAAAAATATTAGGTAAATGTACATGTACATATGTAGTTTTTGTTCCAGTAATCAATCGTTTATGGAAACGTCATACAAACCAGATATTGAAATCAAATGTTGTCTCTCGTTTACCAATTCATGACGATTGTGAAGATGTAGAACAAGATCATAAAAAATCTGAAATTTATGAAAGCGGCTGTTCGACTTTTGTTGATAAATCGAGTACCACTGTAAATATTTCCAACTCTGAAAACCAGGGTTCGACAAGTAGTACTAGTGAAAACTTTGAAAGACCAAAACGTGTTATTAAACCACCTGATAGATTAACCTATAGCTGATGTATGTTTATTTTGTATAATATTTATATTTTTTTACTTGTATAATTATAATTTTATCGTGTACTAAGATAAGAGACGAATATTCTCGCAGGGAATGTATAAGTTTATTTCACATTAGACTAACAAATAGTTTATGGTAGTGGTTGTTCATATTAACTACCCTCATCAACCCATAAAGAGCAGAAAGCATCCAAATGAGATGGTTTGCAGCATATGAAATCGAAAGTATTATTGTTAACTTGCAAGTTCGATCAGTAACATCATTGAAAGGCTTCAAAATATTTTTTGTTATCTAATAGAGTTGGAAGATATTGAAATACATTATCGCTTTTTACCTTAGTATTTGGCTTGTACTGAGGTAGCTTAGTACTAATACATCAGGAAAAATACAGTTTTCCGACATCTGTCATATAATTGAAAACTTTACAAAAACTTCAGTAAAACATGGCATAGAATAAACTAAAATAGTTTTATTAAACGAAGTATTGAATTGTTCACACATTACCGAAATAATAAATCAAACGACATCAAATATATAATTGATTATTAACTGCTTCATCAAAGTATATATAAAATGTTATTTGAATCAGATTCCATAGTGAAGTACACTTCGTCCCAATGGAATAGTATCCCTTTTCGCTCGAATTATTTTCTGTAACCCATTAAAACTCCATGAGGGCTTAAAATTTTTCTAAGTTTCGTGATTTGATTTCTGTTTATGATGAATCAACTCAAAATGAAATTAAAGAGTCGCCTCATTGATGATGATTAAAAGTCTTAGAAGTTATGATATTCTTTAATAAATTTCACCGACGGCAAACGGAGACGAGAAAATTCGTTCGAGATAACAATAAATTGAATAAATAAAAGATAAAGAGAGTTAACTGAAGTGTTTTCCATTTGAACTTCAACTCGCAACCAAAACTGGCGAACAATTGCTTGAGAGAGTAAATTTTCATCTTGGCTGAATTCAAATAATTAATAAACCACAACAAAACAAACAGTTGGAAAAGTGGGAGGAGGTATTTTGCTTAAAGATGAATAAAAGCGAATGTTGGCACAAAACTCAATTCATTCTCGAGATTTTATTTGGGATAGTCATGCAACACAGTGACATTCGTTATTGCAAAAAAATTGGATTCCTGATCATGTAATCAATACATGACTACTCCAAATAATGACAAAAAATAAGTAGTTCATTGAAAAAATTTTTCATCGGACGGTTTTCCTATTCTGAAACAATATGTTACAATTAAATTTTTGTTGATAGAAATAGAAATCCACATAAAATGGCAATTCCATTTTCTGAAAAATTTGTGTCGTGGACATCATATACATACATATACATATACAAATACGTACGTATTTGCAACTGTAAATTCAGTACGTACTTGTTTTCCTCCAAGTTCATTTGAAATCATTTTCCTGCTTTCGAATTATTTAGTGTCATTATGATGCACTGTTTGGAACCTTTGGTGTAGTAATGAATATTACTGGAGTTTTTTTTTCCAACACCAAATAGTTATTTTTAACTCCTCGATCATCTTCAAAGAGGAAGATTTAAACTAGAAACTAATGCGAGCTAGCCATATTTATGCTATATAGATATCCCATACAGGTAAACCATCCAGGCGTACCACCCATACAGGTATACCTACCCAAAATAATTTTACAATTTTGCCTTATCTATTATTTCACAATATATGTTTATATAAAACAATTTTCAGCTATATAAAAACTAATTTCACAATATTGCCTATCCAAATTTATTTTTGCAATGTGTTCTTATGTAGTAATCAGTAAACCCAACAACATTATTTTTTTAACAAGCTATATTTAATTTCATGTTATTTATAAATGATACATGCTATCTACTAAGACAGAACTGATTTATTTATCACAATACTTAGGAACTAACGCTCAATTTATTTCCACTATTCGAATTCCTTGTTTAGCTGCTCGATTCACTTTCTGAACTGCCCTTTTGCGTCGGGATGACGGGCTCATATCGGTAAGATCCTTTCGAGAAATTTTACCGGCGATTCCCGACTGCATTATTTTGAGGTGAGGTCACGTGTTTGTTTGATGAGTCGGCCGGCATATCGGTCAGGGGCAGCTTCAGATTCGTTACATTGCCCCCTTCTCAAAGACGTTTCGCCTCGAAATGTCATCCTTGGCGTTTATCGATACCTGCAGGACTCTCCTGCCTATACTGTGAAGTTCGATGGAAGTAACACTCCTCAGTCTTCATGCTCGGTCGTGGAAGATAGTTACCGGACACCAAAATCTTGATGCCGCTGAATCTGAATATCATTTCCAACATGCTTCTCACAATTCTACAATCCAGCCTGTCGAGCCCGGAGGCTAATTTCGGGATTGCTAAGTCCACAAGATTTTGGTTGGGTTTCGTGTCCCCCAGTCTGGTGAGACTCCTCCAGACATCTTCAGAGGACGGTTCGTCTCGAGAAAGCTTTTTGGTCACCAAGTAGAAAATGTTTCTCTGACTCTTCTTCAACTGTAGCACTCCTCTTACTTCTTGATTCTATTCTCGTAATGTTTGGAGCTCACCTAATTTTTGTTGAATACCACAGCGTTACCCCAGGTACGCCCTTCTGTCCGTTCGAGTATAAATACATGAATTTCTAAAACATTTCATCCTCTAGTTGTCTGAGAGCGCGAACTTGATTGTGATTTCCAGCATAAGGAGCCAATCTATCAAAATGTACGACCCTAGGCATTCCTCGAGGGGTCTTATGGATTCGGTAGACGAGGTTATTTATCTTCTTCATGATTTTGTACGGACCTTCCCACGAGTTCCGCAACTTCGGTGATAAACCACGGCGTCGCTTAGGGTTTTACAGCCAAATTAGGTCACCAGCTTCGAATCCTTCAGCATTTGCCCTATTGTCATAGGCCTTCTTCATTCTATCGCTGGCATTCCGGATGTTCAGACGGACTCGTTCAAGCTATTCGAATTCTCTAGAAATTTATCTTTCAAACTTTTCGAATATTTCAGAAGCTTCTCCTTAAAAACACTTCCAATTTTCCAGAAGCTTCTCCTCCAGACTAACCGAATTATATTGAAGTTCGTCTTTGAGCGATATGGTATTCTCATCGAGTTTGCTCATTATTGAACTCAAATCACCCCCAGAAACTTCAAATGAATATCTTTCAGGATCTTTTCCTGATTCAGTCAAGTTATCTCACAGTCTCTTCCATAGTACTGATTCCTTTCCAGAACAATTTAGCTCCATCTCGTTCAATTCTTGCTTCAATTCGGCGACTTTCAAGTCTGCTAGGCGCACTTTCCTCAAACACATTTTGTCTCTTATCGTATATTTTCCATAACACTGATTTTAATATAGTTCGAAAACACTTATTTACTTTCACAAGTCTCTTTTTCGCGAGAAAGGTTTATCAGTTTATATTTCCGTATTCCGGTACTGTCCACTTCGCGAAACACGACGAATCATCAGTCTCTCTGCGCGAACAAATAAGTCTTATAGTCAATTTCCCCGCAATATAAAGATTATCCACTGAGCGCTCATAGATTTATTTTACAAATCCACTTCTGGTCACCATTTCAACCTTTGTAGCTGGACATATTTCTCATGTCATACTTATACATTGGTCCTTCCATAGTTTTTAAGGCATCCGGAAAATTGGTGACATGAACCGGTTTCGATAGTTTCAAGATATAATTAATTCAATGGCCCTTCTGTGTTGGGCAACACTGATGAAAGTGAAAGAACTATTGAACTCATTTCAAAAGCCATCCCTACGTCATGGATATTCTCTAAACTATTCAGACCAGTGCATTATGCTAGTCCTCTGGATACTTTCGAAAGCCTGGAAACAGAAAAGTAAGGCAGAAAAAGTATCATCGGCGAAAAAGAACATACTTATTCCAGAAAGCTCATTGTAATAATGAAGAGTAATAATAATCATTAATTGAAATCATCGATATATGCCTATCAATGTAAAAGAATGAAAGGCATAATCTCAGCATCCCCTGAGACCGGAAATGTAAGGTCGGCCATTAATTTTTTATGCATGTTCCTAGACTTCTTGCTTTTGATGAAAAGGATCTTCCTCTAATGGTGTTGAACTAAGGGTTTCGTATTCAGAACAGAGAAGTGCGTGAATGCCATCTCAAAAAAAGTACGATAAAAGAGAATATACTGAATAAGTGTATTTTTGTTTTGAGATGGAATACCAATGCTTGGGTTTTTAATCAGAATTTTGTCACCGAGTGAAGCCCATTCATCGATATGTCCGAGTAAAAAGCATAGAATTTTGATAGGTTTTAGGTTACAAAAATATAAACAGATGTATGGGGTTTTTCTCAACGGTATTGTAGACTTTGCTTCGCTTAGATTCAGTGGGCTGAAGATGAAAAATATACTATTCATCATGATCCGTCAGGACGGTGTCTTCAGTGCCTACTCAGGGGACATCATTTTCGGAATCAATAACTGCTCATTCGCCTTTCAATCTGGATAGTGGTCATTGGTTTTTGAAGCCGTCTAGTCCTTCCAATCATTCGAGGTTTCGAGAAAAAGACCAGACCGGCACAATCTGTTAGGTAAAAATAATTATTGAAAATGATAACCTTCCTTTTCTAAACAGTCATATCACCAATCTTCCTAAAAATTACATTGTTTTCACATAGAGAACTATACCCATTTGAATGATGAATACACAACCGTTTCGCCTCCAGAAATTATTCGTGATATTTCTCATGTATATCATCTGTACAAGCTTACATAAATTGTGCGCGTATTAACTGTAAGATGGAACAATTAAAATACATCAAAATAACCGCTTTGAAATTGTGTAACTGTATCTGATTCAACCGTCATGAATAATGGCAACGTTTTTGAGAGCATTCGAAGGTAAAATACTGGGTTACTTTTGAAATTTTCAAAAATGTGTTTTTGTTTTTCGCTTGCGATTCATCATGGAATTGAACAACTTGGCAATTATTCAAAGTTCACTCTTTCAATTTTTGAATAGGAAGTAATATTAGGCGATTTGAAAATTAGGTAGGTTTGTAAAAATTGAGGGAAAATATTCTTCGTTTGTTTTCTCAGAAGATTGAAAGGTGCAAACGGCGTTTATGTGAAATAAACTTCCTTAGAACGTTTTTCCAAATGACTTTAATCTTCTGCGATTCAGATCCAACGTGAATTGCTACTTTCGCATTCAATAAAAAATATTGGGATTCTGTCGAGAGACGGTGGTAATAATCTGTTCATTCGTGATACTTTTAAATACAATCAGTTCATTTTCGATAGAGTGTATGCACTTTCAAATTCATGAGTTAAGTAATCTATTTCAAATGAAAATACTGCAACATATTGAAGGTATACAATTTTTCAAGCATCGAAGGGGTGATGGCTTCAAAGATTGGTTTATATTTATATCAATCATATGTTCAAACTACCTAAGAAGAAATTCTAATTGGAACTTTATCGATACTACTGTTATGAACGCAAGTATTTTAATACTTGTATCGACATTGTGAGCTATATTTTTCGTTATATTTCATGATTTTTCTAAATAATCTCGATAGGTTAAGGAAGCACCAATCTACTGGACAAATGAAATAATTTCGCCCACACTCTGTCTTAGCAACTGTGGGCATCATAATCATTATAGGAAGTTGAGTGAATTCGATAGATCATTCATTAGGCAGGGGCATTATCTTTTCTGTTACTTAGAGAATATTTGCTTTTTTCTACTACGTTACAATTTTCATCTGCAAACGATCCCGCAGCGTGGGTAAATTTGAATTCAATAACTTTTTTAGGTGGTTCTCTTTACTTTTCCTTTAAGATTACTTTATTTTCCTTCCGTGGAAAGAAAAAAACTCAGTTGGTTCTTGCTCCTCTTTATGTCAGGAGAAATAATTACTTTGTTTCATCCCAGTAATTCTGATTACGGTTTTAGTTTTTTTTTTTCATTATGTTTCATTCGTTCAATTTATTCATTTGGAAAATAATTTTGTTTTTTTTTTATTTATGTCATATTTGAGTTTAACCAAGATCCTCAAACTAGACGTTCAAATAATCGACTGCCGGACTTTTCCTAGGGGTTGCTATCGAAATGGCAGACAGGTTCTATAAATCGAAGCGACCATAATGAGTTCCTTGCTACATTTATCACAGAATGAAATCCATCAGCGGATGACGGCAGACCGGAAATGCGCCATTACCTAACGTGTCTCTTCCATTGTGTCGACGAAGAGGATCTTTGTCGTATTTTCGCCCTGCGATAAAAGCGAGGTAATTATGCTAAGGTATCGAAGAAGTAGGGGTGCGGCCTTTGAAGAAAATTGCTAAAGTGGGTCAGGTGGAAGATGCCCACAAAATCATTTATATTACAATAAGGCCAGCCAGACACCGGCAACTTTAGTGAAGTTCGTTTTCAATCATAAGAAAATAAGTTGAAGAAAGTTTTATGATTTGATTATTATGATGTAGATAATGTACTGAAGGCTAAAAAATAATTCGAAAAGTCCTAAGTAGCAGTCATGACACCAGTTCCCTCAGCAATCTACGGTATTGATCAGATGAAAAAATAATAAAATTGTTGAGCGTAGTATTTAGGTTAGGTTAGGTCCAAAGTGAGTGGATCTATTCGAACCTCCACCACAATCCGCAAGGGTTTATTGTGGCTCACATCTATTCACATTCGGCCAAGTAAACCCAGCTTCTTAACGAAGCCCATTAGTTTGTATGGTGAGTGGTCTTTCAGGTCAGATGGTTAGGGTGTGGCCTCTGCCAAACTCTAAAGACCAGATTCGGTCCCCAGCGGGGCATGCACAAAGTATATGCTCTGTTAATGAGGTAGTAGGATAGTCAAGTTGCAAGAATCCCACCTTAAACCCACGAGAACTTTCCCATATGAGGGTTTTTGCACGTCAGCTACACTTGACGATGCTTTACATTCAGCCCTTCAGAGCTTTTTCATCTCTGGTTTTGGTGAATCATCACTTGAGCGCAAACGTTTGCTAACCTGCTCATGGGGGGGGGGTTTCCCCACCTGCGACAGATGTATGCAACAGGTGCCTAAATTTTCAACCAATATCGATTCTATGCATGAAGGATACATTTTCGAAAGAATCATTCTGTGTCTGGTTCCACCTTGAGAACACACACAGTGGTGACTTGAATAGAATTTTTTGGGAATCATTCCTCAGGATAAATTTTTAAGTTCTGCCAGGTTAAAACAATAATAAATTATTAAAACGGGGATACTGAAAAATCGACAAAGTCAATTACCGTAGAATATGTTGAATATTCAGAAGTTTCATCATATATGGTAGGAGATCGTCTTTGATGTGTCTGACTGGAATGTAATACATCGGTCCGAAGTGACTACTGATGGAGACTGCTGGCGTCCCAAATCTCAAGAATCAGAAGATTCTACTTGAAGGAGTGTTAAAGGAGTTTCTTGATGGTTTCTGGAAGAAGGGTTTCAATTAGGAGTACCTATTTCGAGTGGTCAGTATGCCTCTGGCCATCAGTACTAAGACGATTTGGTATCATGAGTTTCAATGCCTTCAACCCTTTTTGCCAATTTCAACTTGTAGATTGTATTTTAATGTTTCTTTCTCACAAATCTGGGATTCTTTTGAGGAATTTGCAGTAGTACTCCAAATAAGTCATAATCAGAATGCTGACAAATATTCACAGTCCTTATTGTTTATTTTGATTATTTCCATTCATTCATGTTAAGGTTAGGTACACAAATTGACGTCAACAAGTAATCTTTTTTGTTCAGGGATAGAGTTGTTTTTCATAGTGATTGAAGTAGAGTGAGAAGTGAGGTACAGACATACTTCGAATCGGTGGGCTTCCTGTGTATGAAGGGACGGGTTTTAACAGGTGGTAGCATTGCCAGTATCCGGTCAAGTCCGTTCAACAGAAAGTATGTAAGGCGAACATCACATGTAACCTTGATAATCTAGAACATCGACGAAAGGTTGGAGATTTGTCTCTCTTCAATAGATACTTTCTCGGGAGGTGTTCAAGTGACTTGACACATTTGATTCCACCAAAAACGGTAAATATCAGAAATACGCGACAGAATGTGGTTCAACTCAATACACCTTGAACTCAACTCTTCAAAAACTCTTTCACTTTGAGAACTGCGTTTATGTGGAATACACTTCAAATCCAATGTGAATTACTATTTTTCACAGGCCCCACTCTTAGAGCGCCTTAACGATTTTTCTGAAGAGCTTGTGTTTTTTCCTTGATAAAAAATACAGATATAGGTTTTTTGCAACGAAGTTTATATATAGCTCGTTTCAGCTGCAATAGATAATTTAGAGTTTTCGACAATTTTTTGTGAATTACACCACTATTGTGAAGTAAGTCTCAACGCAACCTGCATAAAAGTTTTTAGTTTTGACAATATTCCAGAGTCGCGCCATATGTATGTATATTTTTGTACAAATTCCTAATGTTGCTATTGAAATTCAGTAACGATCTGAACGATTGATTTTCACTTGCTATCGTCCAACCTGTGTTAAGAATCACAGGTTATCTACCTAAATTTTTCGTTCCATCAAAATTGGTTTTTGAATCGATTGAAAACATGTTTTTCTCATCAGAACAAAAAGCAGTCTTTCGACGCACGTTCCGCTAATCAAATTAGTATTATAAGGAGATGATCACATTTTTACTCATCTTCTGATTATGTTATCTTCAAGTTTTTTTCAAGAAACGTTTCGCTAAAATAGTTTCATCAGTTGGACACTAGCAAAACATGTCTTAAATAAAATTTAGTGTGGATGTTGTATACTTATTATCATGGATGATGTTATTATTTTCATAAAGTATTCAATGTATACATGCTCAAGAGATGGACCTCTTACTGGTTAACAAATCTTTTCAGACGGTGGTTCATTATAGCAGTCGAACCACGTGACTGAAACCGGTCGATAGGTGATCTCCTTGATTGATTTCAGCAATGTTTTGCTACACAAAAGAGAAGCATCTGCAAGAATTTCTCCAGTTAGGAAATTTGGATAAATATATATCGAATATAATTCAATACCCATCGTGGTATTAGCCATAAGGCGGAAGAGTACTTGTTTTCCGGCTGGCTTTACTACATTTCACGTTGAGAAAGATGAATGTTTTGAAATCTCATTCCGATACCTATATCAATTTTCTCTATATACATGATTTTTGAAACAAAAATTTGTAACAATCATTTTGTTGACAACTTCCAAATCAATCAGTCATGCAAAAAAATTAATACGGATATATTCAGATATAATGTAATCATATCATTTATAGAAATTATGATTTAAAAAAATGGTCAATAAGAAAACCCAACTTTATTATGATGTTGATAGTTTTTTATCAATCCAGATACGACAATAATCATTTACATGTGTGCCATTGAACCTGATTTGTCCACCTGGTTCATTCGATTAGTTTTTTTTTCACCCGATTCTTTGGAGCCTAGTAAAAAACCAAAAAACAGTTCATAAATAAAATGTGTTGCCTATGAAGCCATTAATTCGAAAAATGTAATTTTTTTTCATAACTTAACGCTCAATGGATTGCACTACAATTTTTAGAGAACACAACTCAAATAATTATTAAATTTTCCCATCTTTCTTCTCGATTCCTCTTGCTGCGGATTGCTATTTTCCTCGATGTTATTTAAATTCTACCCTGCTTTTAGTCGCAATTACTCCCTGTAATAAAACCAAACTGAATTCACAGCGTGGGCATTTTTCATGTCACGTCTTTCAACGACAACAAGCAGTTGTTGCATGGAACCCTTAGGATGAAGTTTGTACGTGAATAATGGAATATATTATCGTCTCTGAACGGGATACATTTATATTGGTTGTCATTCATAATTCATTTTGAAACTTTCAACTAACTGCCATGAACTTTCTCTTGACATTGGAGTTCAAAAGTTCCTGAATATAATTACTGTCAATAGATATTACAAATTAATGATACGATGGAAAAATATCTGTTTCGATCAATTATGACTATTGAAAAAAACGTCAGTTATTCGAAGTCAATCACAGATGAGCAAACTTACTAGTTTGTAGTTATGTTTGTGAATTATCTTCAGTCGCATGCAAATTCTGAAACTTTAGTCACTTCGAAATGTTCTCAATATAAAACCGATCGTTAAACTCAATTATTGAACTCGCAATTTGTTTCTAACGAAAAACAAAAACAAACTCACAAACTCGTAAAATGGAAACGAGTGTACCCCACCAGTAATATGTAAATTGGTGAAGAAATTGATATTTTTCAAAAAATCGTGACTTAATAATAATCAGAAACACAAATACTTTGTATTTATGTCTCACTAATAAGTTATGATGTGTGCAATTTCTCAAATTGATTGTTAAGCAGCAGGTGATTGAACATTAGGCTTGTACACCAGGATTCGTGAGTTAAAATCATAACGAGGGCAGTTTTCCAATTTTATCTCGACCTATAAATTTTCACAATTATGAAATTGAATAAAATTACAGAAATATTAAATATTTGTGAATATTATTATTAGGTCGGTTTTTCTTACACAATTTAATGACATTACTCTCATTTGGCTATTGTTCATAAATGAATCTTATCCTAAAATATTTCTGATATAAATCATAGAAAGGATGGTATTTTGGTCGAAAGAAATGGTAATAACTCGCTCGAATGATACCCTTTGGCTTGCCTCGACAAAAAAAAATATCACGAGTAATGACCATATTTAATATTATACTTTATATCTTTTCTCAATTACATTTTTAAATATTGTTGCTTACTTCTAGTTGTTAGTATTTCACATTCTCAAAAAGGAGCTTTCGTGAATTTCCTGACACAACCAACTTTATGTTTCAGATGGTAATTTCTCTCTTTAAGGTAGAATAACAGACAATGTAACAATTCTTAATCAAGTTTCATCAACTTCCAACATTTGGTTTCATTCTTTTTTTAGTTTCATTTCAAATTTCAATATGGAGGCAGTTTGTGCATATTGCCATATTTTTTGTTGAAGAGAATAAACTTCACAGAGAACTACTTACATAGGTCACCTTCAACATTGTATTTTAACAAATTCCAAACTCATTTTCTCAATTAAAATTCCTCCATTTTCATTCGTATTGGTAAACGTATATAAGACGGATTTCCTTTTTGGTTTTCGACGAATCTGAACAGTTTAATTTATAAAAGTTACGCCAATTCACTCAACAACATGGAGTTTCGAGTACCAAAAAGACAATGAAATCTGTATAGCGTTCGGAATTCTCAGTTCTTGCTCGCGTGAAATATATACACGAGGTCGATCTTGAAACAAAAGTTTCATATTTATTTGTAAAGTTATAAGAATGCAACATCTATTAGTGAATTTCCCTTCGATAACTGAGGACGATATTTCCATTATAGCGAGATTACGTTTGCGATATGAATCAAATGTGGTATTCCATCCGAAAGAAGATGAAAGAAAATTTTATTCGATACTTTTTTCATTATCAATTGAGTGATAATTTGAATTTATTAAGTTACTCTTCTCAAAACAAATAAATACTGAAGATTTTTTAAACAAAAATTACTACAATATTAGAACTCTTTTGAATTATGTTCGTTGAACGGACTCGAATATTTTTCTGGAAAACTTTCATATATTGCACAATTTCTGTTTAGGAACAGGAACAGGTACTAGTTATAATAATGGCGGTATAGAAATGGAGGTCACTTTTATCTAAAAAAATAAGTAAAAACATCATGCTATACGGTTTTATTGAAAAAAAAAAGATAATGATGTAAATATATGTAATAAAAACTCAAAAACTGATTCGGAAGGAACTAGTCATCACACCACTCTCCTCAGCAATCTATGGTATTGATCATATAAAAAAATCGTTGGGCATAGCGTAACGTTAGTAAATATGTGAATACTAAGCCTAACGATTTTATTTTTATCTGATCAATACCGTAGATCACTGAGGAGAGTGGTGTGATGACTGCTACCTAGGACCTCCTGCAGTTTCGTCCCATAAGGAAATTTTCAAACTCAAATATTGAAGTTCAGTTTACGTTTACGTTTGCAAATGTCCTTATAGGACGAAATTACATTAAAGTTAGTTACAAGAAAAGTGTTAATGATGATTTCCTACCACGTAGTAACGGTTATTTTATTTTTCATTTCTTAGATTGGTGGACTAACATCTGAATCGCATCTTTCATCAATAATGGCCTTCATGTAAACCGTTTGAAGATATATCCTCCTGACTTATCATCTATTATAAGGGGACCCCCAGTTGAAAGCTTCGAATATTTATTAGAAGAATGGGTTTAATTCTCACATGTACTATTATAATCGAAAAAATGTCTACAATAAATACTCAAAGTCTCTTCAAAACAGCAAATGGATTATTTTGAAACGTATAAATGTTCGGATCTTGCCACTGACGAAGTTAAAGATGTACCTTATTGAAGGTACATCAATTATATGTCATAGTGTGAATATCCATATCATTCAAAAATTATAATAAATTTAGTTTTTCTGCATTGAATTTACAGGCGACATAGTGAAACATTATGCTTATGATCATTCAGAAGTATTCACAAAAATACCCATACAATTACGATGAAAGTTTGAATAAGCAGTTGGACATCTTTCAAATAGGACTCTTTTTGAAAAAAACTGGAACAACAGACATTAGCTAGATGAAGGGAAACATGTCATTGGAACAAATGAAATTGCAAGTATCACAAGATTCAAGTCTGGGGACATTAAAACGTACATTTTCGATGAAACTGATGAAAATTTATACTATATTTACGACTAACAAATGAAACTTCTACAGTAATAATAATCGAATTAATTACGGTTGGTTACCTCGTTCACAGGCAGATAGGGTGATGACAAACTTGTTGTTTGTCGTTCGCTTCAGCTTAGTTCGAGGAATGGTACTCTGAAGGAAGTCGATTAGGAAATCATAGGCTTTATGTTGATGATAGACACTATCTTGCACTAACAACCAGTCTCCTTATATGCTCACTCAATTTGTGAATAATAATAATGATGAAGAACAAACAATGAAGTATATTTCTTCAGAGAAGGTGTTTGGAATATCTACAAGCTTCTCCTACACGCAGGCGACACCTTCCCTACACGTTTTTTGCCGAATTAATTAGATAGTTCAATAGAAGTGAGAAAAGCAAAATTTTGCATCACTGCCGCTCCCAATTCGTATCTAGAATTGGTCTGCAATTCAAAAATAAGATTTTCCAACCAGAGCCGATAAGGCAAATGTCTTACGGCGACACATCGGATGTGCACAAGTGAGGATGACAGTGTTCCATGTGAGTGAAATCACACCTCTTTCGTTTATTATATTGTGTATCAATTCTGTGAATGATATCTGATTAAACTCCAAAACGTATGTTTGGAATACAAACTGAATGGAGGAATGTCTTTTTTCTATAATTCAATGTACATATACAAGTATTTATTTCGAAAGTATTTTTTTTTCGTGTAATTCAATGTTTCTATGAAAGTAGCGGTTCGGAAAAGGCGTTTGTTTCTGAAAGTTGTCTACATTGTCTACATACCTTTGTATAGAGTGGCCTTTTTTGGAAATGATTGCTTCCTTCCTTTCTTTGAAATATTTACATATTATTATTTTTTTAATAATGATGGAGGAGTAGAAAGCTTCATAATAATAATAATAATAAACTTTGTTAATCCTTTAAGATTATACACATGATATAGGACAAGTCATAAAGTGTATATACACAATCATATATAGGTACACACACATACACACATATTTTTTCAATCTTGTTTTGAATTTATTAATTTTTTCGTTTTTGATATTACTAGGAAGATGATTGAAAAATAGTATTTCATCATACTTAGGACTGCTTTCATAAAGTGAAGTACTTCTAAATAAGTCACCATGCCTCGTAGCATAGTTATGAGAGTCAGAATTTTTTGAGAAGCTCTTGA
>WOGO01003028.1:0-14888 GCA_015342085.1 Leptinotarsa defecta | reverse complement strand
GAATCAGTCCAGTCATCACTCGAAGACGATTGTAGATACTAACAATCGAAACGTCGTGAACTTACGTGGCTTAGAATCTCTTAACTTTTTTATTTATATTTATTGGTATTTCTTTATTTTTGTTCAATCGTTTTAATTTTACTTGTATTTTATTTCACTATTATTTCATTTCAGGTTATTTTTGCTGAATATAATTGTTATTTTCAGCTATTTATTTTCAATTCTTCTTTTTCAGTTGTTTCGGGGATTTCAAATCATTTTACATATTAGACAATGGAAGTCCGAATTGGTGAAATTAAAGAGTAAAGGTAATCGCATTGCCGACTATGTAGCTAAGAAAGCGGCTGTACTAAGAATTTCAGGACCCAGTGATAATGACTTCGACAATTGGGGAACTAGCCAAACGTTACACCTATGCTCAATGCCTAATAAGACGGGATGAAATCAAAAGATGCAATCTTGCCAGGATCACTCTGGGCGACCCTGGAAAATCTGTGCCGAAGAAATATCTGGCGATGACCAAGAAAAATTTACGCTCAATAGAAGGATTTCTAACTGGCTACTGTCAACTAAGGAAAACATTCATAATACGGGGCTAATGGACACACCTCTATGTAGGATATGTGAACAGGAAGATGAAACTGTCTGGCATGTCCTGTGCAAGTGTTCGGAGTTACCGTCCATGAAAAAAATAAGTGAATGAATGAATTTACATGGGAAAGACTCCTTCATCAAAGTTTACACTTTTGATTGTGATGTACAAATTAGATATGGTGGAAAACATAACATGTGATCGGAGGAGCATATATATAAAAATAAGACATTATGAATGAATAATATTAAGACTCGTGATTCAAAAATCAGTCATATTCGGAATATTCTGGTTTTGTTCCCACACGTTCTCTTCGAAGTAAAGGCAAAATGAATATTGAAATAACGGAGGTGATTTGAATTTTCAATCATTCATTTTTGACTATTCTTCTTATATTTTTTTTTTCATTCAACAATTTTAGTTTGCTCATTTGATATCAGAAAATGAATATTTCGAAGTAAGTCTCGAAATATTCATCTGTCTCAACTACCTACCGTAGGTTCTGGTAGATGCCTAGCGAAAAACAGCAACTTTCCTGGTCTACAGACCGGTTTCCAGGTATTGCTTCATCAGTGCACAAAAGATCCGATACAAACAGCAAATTGCCTCGGACTCGATTAATTTCAATGCGCCACAATTACATGTATGGAATCTTCATCTAAGAGAAGGATTGTTAACTAGTAACAGCTCCATCTCGTGAACAAAGCATCAGGGGAAAAGAAACATCCCATGTACCAATACTTACAGAGATCAAACCCGTGTCTGAAGACTATATTGAGGAGAGATACCTACCTACGTATCATAAAATCGCTCCCAACTACCTACACCATAGGTTCTGGTAAATGTCTGCAGTAAAACAACTACTTCCAAGGCTATTACCACGCTGGATATTGAATAGTTTTCGTAGTTCTAATAGTTCGAGTATGTTTAACAAATAGGCAGATGAGTACTTACTTTTTCCGACACCGGTAAACACTAATGTCGATTCACTTCACTTTACTTTTCATTTCGAAATTCCAGAAACAACTGAGTAGCGTTTATACTTAGCATTCGTAGGTATTATTTATTTCGGTGAAGAACCAAACAAGTTCATGCAAGATTGCAAGCAAGTTGTATTTTGTTCCCTTTGCACGTCTAAGAAGGCGTTGCGATTTGCAATTCCCGACACGTTGAACTGAATATCGAATTTTCAAGTTTTTACATGTAAGAGTTCTGAGCTTCTCAAAATATCATTTGCCTACATTGATAGGTGGAGTCAAGCCAACATGTTAGTTTTTCACTAACGAAACTCAATATATTTTTGTAGACCCCCGCTTACGAATTGTGAACCATCATTTTTTGATCACACCAACGTGGACCTCCGTCGAGTTTCTCGTGAACCCCTGAGGGTCCATCTGGACCATTTTGGGAATCACTGACTTTAACAAAAACACTTGTTTTTTAAATATCCAGAATATATTACTAACTGTAATATTTGACGCGTTTCGCTATTCCTATAACTTTCTCAAACATTTTTGTTCATTCTTATTCCTATTTTTCAGTAAAATATGATTTCAGTCAAAGAAAAACACTCATGTCAATCATCTTTTCATTTCATCTACTAGCAAATAATCATTATGAACATAAAATCAATATACTTCTTTCTCAATATTCTCGTGGATATATTTTTCCATCTTATCAATGAAAATTAAATATTATCAATATTATCAATCAATTATCAATAAATCAGACAAGATATGAAAAATCAATTTTATTCAATCCATCCAAATATTACGAATAAAAAATGAACACATTTCCTTTTCGAATCCAAATATCACTTTCACATACGATTTTTCATATTCAGGTAAAAAAAATATTCGCGAATTCTGAACATTCTTTGTTACTTGGAATTAAATCAAGTTTACTGCTCATAACGAAACCATGTAATTTTTATTAGAGGACGAGAAAATGCGGCAAAATTGTAAACTAACCGAATTGTGTAATAAATTTATTCAAATTGTAACTCTGATCGAAGATGATAGGTAATTTTAGTGAATTTTATTCAAGATGCTTTTCGAATTTTTGAAGTAATGAAACGTTAATATGAAATAATAGGGGATATTACTCCATTCAGTCCTGAGGCGAAACGATTAAACACGCATATTTTAATTATTAGGTTGATTGAATAGATTTTAGAGATATATATTCAATTTTGTGAGTCTCTATATTTCAAAATAAAAATATTCAGAAAGAGAAATCATTGCTATAGAAGAAATTCATATTATTATTTGTTGGGTTGAGAATTTTTTTATATTACCATTCTTGATTAATAAGAATTCATTTATTTAATGTTCCGTTTAAAAATGGCTTAGGTTCGAAAAAAATTAGTTTATTCTTATTCATTCTTGTATTGTTATAAGCATTTGATTTTATATTGTGAAAAAAAATTCAAAATGTCATTGGCATTCTTTCGAAGGAAGGTGACTGATGATGGGCATAATCTTCTGGTAGAGCATTTGTTGACCCCTTTTGAAGCTCTGGATACATAATCTCTTCTCAAAAACCAGCAATTTGGAGGTATTTTACAGTAGTTGATGAGTCCTTCCATTTATATGAATGTACTCCTGTTCAAATCAAGAATAAAAAATTTCATATTTCTGAATAGTCAGATACGTTGATGAGATTTTCGTCTAGGATAGTTCTTATGAATCGTCCTATTCTGAACTGAGAGGACGAGATGTATTCAAGATAGGATTGTCGTGAACTCAAAATTTATTTCATTCTTACAAGTATTAAACTCTCTTTATGTCAAATGAATTGTCTCTTTATAAAATAGCTGACGTAAAATCTGATATCAATTCCAGGTGGACTGCTTCCATGAAAAAATAAATAAAAACAGATGTGAAACATGTCTTACTTTTCTGTCTTTCATTAGGACAGGCCCAGCATAATCTGCTTCAATATTTTGATAAGGAAAAGAAGGTTTACTTTCTCTTTGGGTAATTTTCCTGAAGAAGCAAATTTTTGAATATACTCCGAGTGGCCAAATTGTGGCTACCTGTATGATATCCACCAGATAAAACGATACAATATAATAGTTTCTGTGAGTAATGAAAGTGCAAAGGGTCCAACAACTCGTAAGATTTCGTCATTACTTAACTAAAAATGGACTGAATGAAGGAAACATTGAATTATTATCAGTAGCCGATTTTTCATCTTTGATTAAGGCGATTATGCCAGAAAATGATTTTTGTTGTCACAAGTTTTCCAATTTAATGAACTGGAATGTATTTCTTGTGCATTGACGAAAACATTCACTTCATTTATCCCGGAAATACTTTTGGGAAAGAAAGTTTGATACCAAAAAATTCCAAAGAAAGAAAGGAATCAATTTTCAAAAATCAACTCTATTTAAAGATGTGTAGATCATGAAAATAAGTAACTTTCATACTCAAACCGGGATAAAAAGTCCTCTCGAAATGGTTTTTTTCATATAAACATTGAATTACACGAAAGAAAAGTACTTTCGAAACAAACACTCCCATATAAACGCTGAATTATAAGAAAAAACACTCTTCTCTATTCCGTTTGAATTCCAAACTTTTGCAATGAAATTGAAGCAGATATCATTCACAGGCTTTCTACACAAAATAATTGATGAAAGAAATAAAATTTCACTCACATGGAGCACTGTCATTCTCACTCATGGACATTCGATATTTCGTCGTAAGACACTTGCCTTATCGGCTCTTCAATGACAAATACGGATAAAATTATAAGAAAAAACACCCAATTCGTTCATAATTACGACTTTGTGTCACAGAATGGGTGGAATCTATCCATGTCATCGATGACAGTACGTAAGTAACATTCATTCGCTTATTTGATTGAATACCAGCCATAGGAATCTTGATTAATTCGAAAGGGTATCTTTTTAGGAGAGATTAGTTTTTTGGAAAAAAAGTTTTTGGACTTCTCGTTTCCATCTTTATGAAAAAAGAAAAAAAATTAATTTCAAAAAATTCCGTGACAGAAAGTCGTAATCATGAAGGAATCGAGTGTTTTCTTTTTATAATGTTATTCGTCTTTGCTACTCAAGAGCCGATAATGCAAGTATTTTATGGCGAAACATCGGATGTCAAGCGGTGAGAAGGACAGATGTAAGTGAAATTCTAAGTCTTTCATTACATATATTATGTAGAAATCCTGTGAATGATTTCTGATTTGTTTCCATTACGAATGTTTGGAATACATATGGAATAGAGAAAAGTGTTTTCGTATAATTCAGTGTTCATATGGAAGTATTTGTGTAACTCAATGTTTATATGGAAATTACTGTTTAAAGATGTATTTTTTCCAGTTTGTGTTCGAAAGTTACTTCTTTGCATGATCTACACATCTTTGTATGGAGTTAATTTATTGAAATTGATTCTTTCCTTCTCCAGAAACATTCCCACATTTTTTATATCATGAAAAGTAGAAGTAGCAGGTCAAAAACTTTCTTTCACAAAAATTGATCTTTCCTATAAATATACCCTTTCAATTTAAACGAGATGGATATAGGTGGGATTCAATCAAATAAACAAATGAATGTTACTTACGTATTATCATTGGAGACATGGGTACAATCAACCCATTACGTGACAATAAGTCGTAATTATGAACGAGTCGAGTGTTTTTTAATGAAGTTATCCGTATTTGCTACTGAAGAACCGATAAGACAAGTATCTTACGACGAAATATCGGATGTCTAGTTGTGAAGATGACAGTGTTCCATGTAAGTGAAATGTTACTTCTCTCATTAAGTATATTGTGAAGATATCCTGTGAGTTATATTTCATTCGATTCCAATACGAATGTTTGGAATACAAATGGAATAGAGAAAAGTGATTTTCGTATAATTCGGCGTTCATGTAATAGTATCTGTTTCGAAAGTATTTTTCTTTCATGTAACTCAATGTTTATATGAAAATAGCTGTTTTGAGATGGCTTGTTTTCCAGTTTGTGTCTGAAAGTTACTTTTTTGCCTGATCTACACATCTTTCTATATAGTTACTCATTTGAAATTGATTCCTCCCTGTCTTTGGAAGATTCCCACCTTTTTTGTATCAAGATGGAAAAGAAGAAGACCAAAAAGTCTCTCTTACAAAAATTAACTTCTTCTAAAAATATACCTTTTCAATATAAGAAATACTCTATTGTGAGATTTTCACTACACAGTTTCTAAAAAACGCAACACGTCTTTCGCTACAAAATAGCTTCTTCATACGTGTTCATACTCGTATAGATACGTATGAAAACGTCTGGAGAAACTATTGTATAGCAAAACACTTGTTGGGTTTTTGTGAAACTGTGTACGGAAAATCTCACAGTGTTTTTGAATACGATATAGATTTTCATCAAGTATCGAACGAATCCGTCACATATTCAATTTGTTCTATTTAGAAAATATCAATTATTTTAGAAAATTGAGGCAATATTTCGAAACTCTTTTCAATTCGGCAAAAATTCAAGGTTCTTGAAAAAAAATGTAATGTAGAAAAAAAATTTTGTTGAACTTTTTGCTTTCAATGATTCAACTTCCATAGCCAATTGCAGAGTCCATTCACATTCATCGTCAAATCAAAATTGTGGGATATCCTACTATAAAACAAAAGTTTGTTCGAAGGTTGATAATGTTTCGTGGTTCATTTCATCAGTTCGGACTTCCATTGTCTGATATGATATAAATTGATTTGATATCCCTAAAAGAATCTGTGAAAAATTACAAAGATTAGCTGAAAAATAACAGTTTTATTGAGCAAAAAACTGAAATTACATCAAGCAACAACAACAAAAAATTGAAAATTGAACTTTTAACTCGAGCTGAAAAAAATTTAAAAATTATTAACAAGAAATGAAAATTAAAATTAAAAGATCGCAAATCAAGTTACTTCACATTTTAATTTTCATTTCTTGTTAATAATTTTTTATTGTCTACAGCTGGTGTTAATAATTCAATTTTTTTAAATTTTTTTGATTGTTGCTTGTGTATTATTTCATTATAATTTCAGTTTTTTGCCTAATGAAATTGTTATTTTTCAGCTTTGTAATTTTGACAGATTCTTTCTGGGTTTTAAATCAATTTATATCATTAGACAATGGAAGTCCAAACTGATGAAATAAAATATAAGTGTTAAAAAATTCAGGGTAACTATGTGATCGCACATAATGTTAATCATTGATAGTTAACAGAGATTAGATATTACTGGAGTTTTTTTTCCCAACACCAAGCCTTCATTTCAATATCTAGACACGTGTTTCGATCACCAAGTGATCATCTTCAAGAGAAAGACTGAACAGTTCAATTTTTCTCTTGAGGTGTCGAGGTATTAAAATAACGGTTTGGTGTTGGGAAAAAGTCCAGTAATATTCATTACTATACCAAAGGTCCCAAATAGTGCATCGCAAGTACCAGAGATTGGTTTTGTGTTATTCTGTTTGCTACGAATATTTGAAACTTATATGGTTCTTTTCGAATCCAAACCAGAACTACCTGTGAATCATCCTAACAATAAATAGAAACAGAACAAAATAAAATCCCGACTGGTAGACCTTGGTCAAATGGAGATTGAAGTACCAAAGGTTTCGTCTACAAATGCACCAGACATCATCGATGCTATGCGGTTTCATTGCTAGGGCGAAGGTTGTACCAAAAGGTTATTGCAAAAACTGGTAGTTATAACGCTACATTTCAAAAAAGGAGACGAAATGAAAATGGGGAACTCTAGACCGTTATCATCGATAACTAACCTGAATGAGTTCATGGATAAAAGCTTAAACAACGGTTAACGAAATATTCTGATGACACCGATTCAATTACATACGATTTGGTTTTACACAGGAAAAACGCTCTACCAATGCTATTTTGCAAAATTTTGCAATAGCCTTCGATATTATTAATCACAAACAGTTGTTGGATATAATGGAAGATGTGAGAAACCGAGGAGAATTGTTAACATTATAAAGTTATCTTTAAAGTAAAACGTACGTTACGGAATTAATTGCGGCAAAGAGTAACCAAGCAAATTTATTTACAGGTACCATATTGGTCCTCAATTTTTTTTGGTGTGAATGAATGACATACTCAATATTTAGACGGTAGGCAAACAACAGGACTGAACTCAAAAATTAAATTGAAACCGACCTCAATAATTGCTTCAATGTATTGTGTCATAAATTACTCACTATCGATTTCGATGAAATCGTGTTTGTGCTTTGAGTTTCTATGAAAATAAACTGATAATAGAAAAACTGATGATAAAATTTCAATTGGATGAATCAGAATGCCATCAAAGTAATTTAAAAAAACTAAATATCTTGATGTCATCATAGATTCACATCTAAAATGGGATCATCATGCCAATACTCTGACGAACATACTTCGATTTTGAATACTTTCTCATCATACCATAGCTGCAAATAGTGCATTACGCTCTTGTCGGGTCGCATTGTTTGTGACACAATCTGAACACAAAGAATTTTTTTTGCCAGATATATATTTGAAAATCCTTCCTTAGACCTGAGAAGCACCTATTTATCAAACTTCAGCTCTTTAAGACTCACCAGTACGGAGAAACAGAGATAAATGAGTGTTAAGTGATTTTGAGTATTTTATTCATTTCGTGGTTAGGTATGCAAATAGACGTCAACTAGTACTCTACTTCCTATGTTCAGTCATTTTCATAGTGTGGTTTTGTTCAGTCATAGAATTCATTTTCATAGTGTAATGTAACGTATAATGTGTGAAGGATGAAGTATAGTGTGATTGGCTTCGTATAGGAAACACATAGTGGTGTTTTAAATGAAATTTGTGAAAATCATCCATCCGAATAACTTATAAATTTCAAGGTATTTATAGATATGAATTTAATAGAGGATTACATAAAATCATATATTGAATTTATTGATTGTTGCTAACCGAAGAATCATTAGAATTTTTTCACAATTTTTTTTGTTTTATGGTTGTGCTAGGCAAAATCGTTCATCGTAGATTGCGAATCGTAGAAAAAACATAAACATTGTAAAATCATCAAAATCACAGAGAACATATGATCATGAAAAATGGTGAAATATAAAAGATCATGAAAAGCAAGAAAATCACTGAAAACGGGAATAAATTGGACACAAGTAGAAGATCGTCGTGGACGTGTTTGGCTGTACTGATAAATAATATGTTTAAAGTGGGTACTGCTGGAGACTGCCGGAATCTCGGATCTCAAGAAACAGAGCATTGTAAAACAACATCTTTGAGTTTCCTTTGTGGTTTCTGGAAATACAATTTCCATCAGGATTTCCATAGGATTTTCATTAGGTTTAGTATATCAACCCTAGAGTGAGACACTGTATTCTGTTATTATTCATTGACACTTTGATTTCATAATTTAGTGACCATGTAACTTTAACATTGATGTGAAATGTTTTTGTTGATCAAATCATTTCAAGGTTGCTGATGCAAAACCCTACTGAGACTCTCAAGTGAACCGTATTTCTTGTTTCGTTAGAATTCTGGAAGTGTCTCCCATCCCGGTGTAACCAAGTTGATCTACATTGACAAGTGTTGAGAAGTAGTAAAGTATTCTCAGGAACTTCTATAGATATCGTCCAAATAAGAGCTTTCAATTTGGCAATCCTTTCCAGCACTTATAGTTGAATTTCTATAAAAGGCCAAGAACCGACCTACGCCCTTGCCTCCGCAAATCAAGGGCTAGTGGCTCATGATCCAGAAAACAAGTGAGAAAACGTTATAAAATTGGTATCCAAAGTGGGGCCTGATTTTTAATTGCATGAATTTGATGCCAATGTGTGTAGATTTTCATAATGAGAAATTAGCGCTGTTAACTTGTAATATTGAAAGGAGTTCAATTGTTGCACTTGGAGAAAATCCAAAGCTAACAAAGAAATATCATATAAAGAAAAGGGAAATGAAAATTTCTATGTTTTTAACCACTTTTATTTGTAACTAACGTTACTGCAGTTTCGTCCTATATGGACATTTTCAAACTTAAACAATAACACAATAACAATATTGTTTATGTTTGATTTGCGTTCATATTGTCTTGCGTACGATTTCTTGATATTTTAACAGGTGCATTGAATTTGTTACTCCTTATTGAAACTTGAAAATACATATTCACAATGTTGAATGAAATGGAAGGTAAAATAAAACCGTTTTATTTTTCTGATGAAGAAATTGATTATTTGTTTCGAATCGGTGCGGTCAACGCAACTGGGAAGACCTTAACATCCAAACGCATCATTAAGATAACTTATTGTCACAAAAAACTATTTCATCTCAGATGATAAACAATGAGTTCGGTGCAGCAACTGAAAAGTCATTCATTGATTAAACTTCCTCTGATTTGAAATCATTTGTACTTATTTTCAAAGGTCCTGTATCAGACCCAAGGTATAATATTATTGAATCAAGATCAACTTCTATATCAGGAAGAGTTAAACGTTTTTCAATTTCTGAACAACCTAATACTGATAAGGCGTCTTATACTGAATTTTAGGAAAATGCATATGCATCTTTTATAGAGTTAGATGCAAAATCAGCAATGAATGTGATTCCAAATGATGTTCCAGTTCATTAAGGGGATTACAAAATGGTGGTTTCACCATGTTGTACTGTCATTGATCTCCATATCCACAACGCCTGTAGGTATATTCAACTCGTGAAACTTCTCAGTTAGATAGTCATGTTTTTGATGTCTTCGCACCTGAATGAAATCGATACCCTATAGATCTTCCATGAGGATGGCATCCAATTGATTATATTTCACAAAGCAGGAGGAATACCTCAATCTGTGAATGCTTCGCTCTAAGTAACAGGCGGTATGGCGATCTTCTTTACTCAAACAGAAAAATGGTGTGTTTGGCAGCAGTAAAAAGTTACTTCATTGAATTCCAATCCTCATAGCTATCTCCCCAGGTTGGAGCTGTTGCTCGATGATGAAACCTTGAATATCTATCCAATCAAAGCTATTGATTTTAATCAATGAAAGGTGGCAAATCCTTCTAACAAAAATATGCCAGGGAAATAACAAAGTAAAAGTGCATATAGACAGAAAAAATGATATCTGGTTGGCCTTATAAGATAGAACTAATTCAGATAGAGTGGACTGATTGAGTATTCTTACTAGGATAAATCTGAATATAAGGATAGAATTGAATCAGTCAAATACTTATGATGTACTGTTTGAAACCTTTGGTGTAGTAATGAATATTACACTAGTCCTCGATATTCGATTTTTTGGTATCGAATACCGCGAAAATATCATATACCTTAGTCAAATCCTAGGAAAATACTTTGACTTTTCTTTAGTTTCCATTTCGATTCTGCTCATGAACAGGTCTGGCAGGTAGGATGACAAGGGATTTCCCATGGCCGTTCCTTCCTGTTGTTCATAAAAGCAAACTTCTACCTGGAAACGATTTTGTTTCATACACAAATTGGTAAGAGAAACGAATTCATCGATTTCGTTTTTATTGAAATTATTTTTCTCTAGTAATTCCCTGAGGTCTGTGGAATTGGGAGGCTAGGAAATAAGGAACCATGTTTTTTGTATGTTGTAAGAACTCTAAAGAGTTTTTTATACTAAAACCTGGTTCCGCAATAGACAAGGTTTTCCGGTATCTGAAATTTTATGAAGCGTAGATACTGATTTCCTTTAACAATACAAAGATGAAGTATTTGCAAAGCAGATACTTCAATAACTGTGGTTTTTTAAAGCAAATTTAATTTTTTTTTAAATATCACCACCGTAATCTGGTGTGATCTAGAAGAAACTCTGTGATCTCACTGTATTTAGAGGATGACTTGAGATTACGAAAATAAATCCTCTAACCTGAAAAAATTACAAGATGCAGAATTTCTTCTTTAAACAATTCTAGCCAAAAATATATCAAGGAATAGATAAATTAGTGAATTAACAATCTTTGCAAGAATCTAAATTTTCATCGATGACTCAATAAAGGCCAGTATAAGATAAATTGAAAAAAAATATAACCTCCAATCACATGCAGTGTAATGATCACAAATTACATAATTAAACTGATTTCTATGACTAAATAGAAAAATCCAGGAAAGGCAAAAGATATACTCAAATAGATCTCAACAAATTTACTATGAATAAAGATAATTTCAAAGAAAAGGTCAACACGTACAAGATATCAACCGTTCTCATCAAACGCTGGGAAGAAAGAGAGTATTGCTATCGTTTCCGTCGAAAATGAATTCCTTCGGTATTTGCGTTTTTTCTCAGATCCAGCCGGCATTGACTAGCTATTATACCGTTGACGGAGTATAACGATGATTGAAACTGTGGTGATTAAACTATTGATATTGTAGATAACATTAAGAATATATGAATGTAACAAAATATTCGTTACAGTGTTTGACAAAAAGCGAAAAAATTGAACACAATCCTGAATTTTTGGAAACATTCGAACTTTGCAGAAATATCTCGACTAATGACCGAATACTTCGGTACCCAGATTTTTCCAAACCATTTAATCTTACGACCGACGCAATTAGAGCAGTCTCAATCCAAGGAAGAATTGGAAATAACCTACCAATAGCATACGCCTTAAGAATACACAACCTATTTGGGATAAATCACAGCACAATTGAAAAGGAACTTCTAGCTATTGTTTGGGCTGCCAAATATTTCCGCCCATACCTGTTTCTAAGGAAATTCAACATTATAAGTGACCATAAACCACTCAAATGGTTGTTTAGTCCTAAAGATCCCAATTAAAAACTTATTTCCTGGAGGCTCAAGTTGAAAGAGTATGATTATGACATCCATTATAAGAGTGGCAAACAAAACACCATGATGATGCTTCTTCACGTTTTGAAATGAATGCTATTGAGAACGAATCCATTCTCTGCAATTCAGGCGACATCGATGAAGAAATTGAAAATTATAAACGGGATGACGAAAAACCCAACAACGAAGAAATACAAGAGATCCCCAAAAATGCAGAGAATCCCGTTCTTGAAATACCATATACTGAAAGTGTCGCAAATTCATATAGTAATTAAATAATAATAAGAAAGATCGATTCTGAAGCTTTCTATATGATAAGAAGCAAACCTTCCATTTCAAAATCTCGATTGACATTAAACTTCACCAAAAACCTCGAGAAAGAAATTATTGACACTTTCAAAAATTATATTTACCTGAAAAAATTATTCTGTATCAAAGAATAAATCGAACATTTCATTTCAACGCTTGTAAGAACACTCCAAAATACATTTAAAAATCACTCCTATCATTTGGTTATTTCAAAGAAATTCGTCAAAGACCTAACACATTTAGATGAGATAAAGAGAAATTTGAAATAACACCATGAGAGTAAATCTTGTCACCGCGGCATAAACAAAACATTCCAAGCATCAAGAAATAAATATTATTGGCCAAATATGAAAACGAATATCATCCAGTATATAAATGCCTGTGATATCTGCCAACAAGCCAAATATGATAGACACCCTCCGAAAATAAAATACTCCATCATCCTCACACCCACTAAAACCCTTCGAAATGATACATACTGATGTCTTTCAGATTCTACAGCGTTGTCAAAACAATAAAGAACATGTAATCCAATAAAAGGAACAAGACTCGCGAAGACCCTGTGGAGTTCACAAAAAATCAAGATATATTTGTGCAAAATCGCGACGCTGCACGTTACAAAGCTAAACCTAGACACATTAAAAAACGAGTTTCGAAAGACTTAGGACTCAAAATTAAAACAACAACGGGAGCAATAATTCATAAATCAAAAATAAGAAAACCACCTATTTATTCTCGACGTTTTTTTCAAGATGACAGAACGGACCACATCGATCCTAATAGTATTCCTTTGACTTCGTATGATGACCCAGGTAATAACCAGCCAAAACATTGAAAATTAACAACTCGACACTCCACTCTTACCATTAGAACTCGGAAAATCAAGATTCATTCAAACAAAACATACATTCCTACATTATATCGAAACCCCTCTCTTAGAAATACAACTCTGAAATAATGAATTTTTCTACGAGAGACTAATAATATTGATCAATAATAAAATTGAATTGGAAAAGGACCAGATCACCTTGAATGATTTGTTTAATCAAGCTAAATATTTCCTAACCACTACGAAAACTAAATTGAGTAATACAATTTCAAGTAATCATAAATAACACGGACTTGTTAATGGTCTAGGCATAGCGAGTAAATGGCTTTTTGGAACGTTAGACCATGATGACGAAATTAAATACGATTCACAAATTGAAACACTATTTGAAAATAAAAGTTCTTTCAATAATGAAATTAAACTACAGACTTCCCTTGATCAAAAACTGATCAAAAACTAAAATGAAACCATTATCGAACTTCACAATAATCGAATCCTAGAGAGAGAACAACTCAATCAACTAAGAGAAGAAATCAATAATCGAACTAATGATTTATATTCTTATTTTGCATCTTTGGGGGCTTCTAGCCAAATAATAGAAAATTGCCAAAGTTTGATAACATTTCTTGTCAATTTGTAAAATGCAATCATGTTTGCCAACTTAGTCAAATCCAATAAATGATTTAGTAAGTGTAATCGAACACATGTCCAATATCTATAGTCATATAAAGATCATCAAAACTCAAAATGCATACCTTCATTACCAATTGACAGGAGTTAAGTAAAAATTGAGAAATACAAAATAATTTTTGCAATACATATCCCAATTCATCTAGAAGACTTGTGAACCTATAATCATATTAGTTAACCTTACCAAAATACAATCATCACCCCCTATAAACACCTTTCCTCATTCTTGGTACCGAATTTCACCTGTTTGAAGGTAAGCCATACCCTCAAATAGGTAGAGTGTTCCTGTGCCAACATCACGACGAAACTATAATCGATACCTCTATTACTGCTTTGATGAAGGAAAAAAACTCAATTACTTGACGAATGAAGCCAATCTGAATTACCCCATAATAGGAAAAATCAATGACCGATTTCTCCTAATCCTGCCATCCAGTGAATCCGTTATAGTCCAAGCGGATTGCGAGAAAAGAAGTGTACACAGAATCGATACAAATACTCTTCTGAAAATTCCAGAAGGCCGCAGTGTTGAAAAATTTCACCTATAAAAACGAAGAAGAAACTATTTTGGGAAACCCGCTTATTCTTCCCAAACTGAGATGGAATATGGCTTCCAAATCTAATGGTGACCAACACGAAAATAAGCCATTGATACTGAAGTCAATCAATTTCCAAT
>WOGO01003027.1:0-14889 GCA_015342085.1 Leptinotarsa defecta | reverse complement strand
AAACTGAATTTTTCAAGCGATCTTTTAGCTATAATATATGCCAAGTGATCAACATGTTACGAAAAGAAATAAGAAATTCAGAACGTTCCGTTCTACAGAAAAGATTCAAACTCCTTCTATTCGAAAGCCAACTTTAAGTATAAACTGCCCAACCCTATACATTTTTCATCATTATGAGACCAGAATGAGTCTCAGAAATGGACGTCTTCTCCAGCATCTTAATAGATATTTGAATAATACCAATTTATGTATTAATTTTTTTTTTGTCTTAGCTTGAGTAGAATCTTCTTGAGGTTGAGTGGAAGAACAACTCAGTAGCACTTTTAACTTGTGTTAACCTTTCAATATGCGATTCCTAATATACGATTCCTAGTGTCGATGACCAGAATATTTTAGTTACCCAAAAAACAGTTTTCGTGATAAACGCACCAGAGATAAAACCCGAGAGAAAGTGCGTTTTTACCAAAAATAAAGAAGACAAAATGAGAACTTTAAAGGTAATACTATATTACACATCTTTCGGTCACAAGGTTGTCAAAAACAACTGTTTCCGACTTATGAATCAGGTCGGAATGTTGAACATCTAGTTGAAGAAAACATATTTCGAAAAAATATCTTCGTTTTTGCGAAACTGGATTTGAGCGATCCAGAGAAATGTCCGATTCACTGTCTGCGTCAAACATCGGCAACCGTTCTGGTAGAAATTGAAACTAGTATAACCATGTATCATCAGTGGTGCTAGGATGAACCACTGACCTATCCTAAAAAGGACAAGCCTAATAGTGAGGCGATAGCATCTACCTTTACGTAGTTGCCATCTATGGGATCGACAAAGAATCAATTCTCGAATATCAAAGATAAAGTAGCATTCCCTATGGAGATATAATCTATGGGATCGACAGAAGAATCAATTCTCGAATATTAAAAAGTTAAAGGAGGCTCCCCAAAAGGCGGTCAGTCGCAAAATCAAGATTCGACATCGATCGCCAAACGAGATTCATACTCTCTCTTTCACTGCAGCGTTTATTTTTGATATTCGAGAATTGATTCTACTGTCGATACCACAGATGGCATCTTCGTGGGGGGAAATGTCATCATTGCCTTCACTTTCAGGGTTGATACTTTCAATGGTTCAGCCTAGCACAACTGATGAGACCTGGTGAGTCCAAATAGCGCTGTCTGGTGTTGGACCACAAGTCCATCCAGTTGCCTTGCACTCAGAGCTACAGTGAAAGACAGAGGACGAATCTCGTTCAGCGGTCGATGTCGAAGTTTGGCTTTGCAACTGACTTTCTTGGCGTGCTCCGTTCACCTTTAATATTCATGGATTAGGTCTCTGTCAATCCCATAGATGGCATCATCGTAGGTGTCAATACGATGTCAATACGACCAAATCATATCATTTAAACATTCATGTAATAAAATCATTCCTATTTTATATTTTCATTAATGATGGCTTATAACTAATTGAATCAGAAACACCTTTTTTCTAAGCTCCAGCGTGTCTTATAGTGCATTTCATGTATTTGGTATCTTAGTAATTGAAACGCATCAAATAACTAGTATGACAGAAATAAAGACCATGAATCTGAAGTGTGCTAATATAGATAGTATGAATGTTTGGAAAAATCAAAATGGATAGAAATATCCTGGTGCGACCAGTTGGACCCCTTCCCCATGTAAAATATTCTGTCTGAAAAACTCGATTCAGGTCACTTTGAAAAAGAGACCCAGCATTTCATTCACAAAGGCTATGAGGGCACACCCAGTAACGTCTTAGAATTGTTCAATCATTTTTCAATGTCTATGAGCTGTTCATCATTTTCAAGCTAAAATGTTTTGAATCCACGGATGTTCTCAGCCCTCATTTACAAGTTTCAGAAACTGAATTCATTTCTGTTCTCAGAATTGGAAATTCACTTCAAAAAGTCAGCTCAAATTCCTTATGTTGGTTCAACGATAAGTTTCAATTATTATGGCTTCTATCTCTCTATGGAAGTTTATATCGGATTATGAACAAACTTTATATTATTTTTGAAAATTGCGTGTTTTCTTTTTGAATATTTTTTAAAAAAAAACTGCACACATGCCAAAAAAAGATGCTAACACCTATATATAAATATAAAAGGTAGGAATAATAAGTAGGTTTCGAAATCAGGTATGAATTTTCAATAATGTGAACTTCTTGAAGTTTGAAACAGCCAATCTGTGAAGAGAAAATGTCTTTTGTAACTTCATGCAGAGGTTGGATTCAGGAACTACCGTCCGCCACCTTCAGCGGTAAAACTGGTGCAACAAGTATTTCTTCTCAAATAGGATTTTGGCACCCAAAAGGTGGATTAATCTCTTTGATCGCGTTGAGAGTTTCTATGCATTTTGGGGAAAACTAAGTCTGATCTGATCACCCTGTATTTTTTATATTATGGATTTTCAAAATCAACTGGATGTATGGCTTGAAGGCGCAATACATTATGGAAATGATAGAAGTAAAGATTGAACCTCATATTTTGATAACTTCAGCAATTCTCGTAAATCGCATCATACACATTTTCTGTTTAACCGACAGTGTTAGTTGAACTTGAAATTAAGCCAAATTATGAACGCTTTTGCAAAATGATGAAAATCGTTCGGAGATAATAGTTTTAAAATTTTCCAGAAAATTTTTGAAATATCAACCATTTAATTTGATCACTTTTTTTATCACTTTTTCATAACCTAGGTTTTCACTTTATTTAGTCGCTGAAACTTCCGCGTTACAGATAGTGTAAATATCAGAAATAGGTAATTTTTTTATATGAATGGAATACGTCTCAATTGGTGAGATCTCAACTGAATAGATCACAATATGTGTCGAAAGACGTCAAACTTTGATAAAGTTCAACTGGTTCTACGTAAATTCAAATAGTCCGATAGTAAGTCTGGGTGGGAAGTATTTATAGTGTTCAAGATTACTTCTCATTATTACAATTTTTGTATAAAGATGGAGAAGTAGAAAGCCAATTTTTTTTCCTACAATTTGCCATTATTGTTTTCCAAACCGACCAATGCAGCATGTTTGCTGCTGGGCTCCAATCTCATCTTCAGGAAACACCCTTATTAGAAGTTTCAGATCTTCAACTCATCTGGTTTGTGTCGGAGCTCTTCCTTTGGAGATTTTATTGATGAAAATATCAACTTTTCCGTTCTTGACATATCAATAGTGAAGTATACAGCCAAAGAGAAATTGTACCAAATCCGTTTTTGATTTCTTTTCCGACGGTGATTAATATTACTGGATTTTTTCTCAACACCAAACCGTTATTTCAACACCTCGACACGTGTTTCGATCACCGAGTGATCATCTTCAAGCGGAAGATCAATCGGTCATTATTTTCATAATGGTTTTTGACACGGAATTCAAAACTCTTCCCTCAAGCCTGGTACTATCCCAAATCGATCAGTGTATACATGAAGCATTTCTTGTCAGTTTTAATAATGGCAGACAGCCGGTCCACCGGGACGGTTTAAGGCGTACTGTTGTTGAACATTAATTAATTATTTAGCCTGAGAGATGTAGCCGGCAGCGAGGTCGAATAATGCAACACTATTAATCAGCGAAGATAATTATGTCTAGTTATCGTGACATTCAGTGAATTGTAATGGCTTCTCCAATAAACACCACGGTCGGTGTCGACGGGGGTTACCTTTTGAGAAATGAGCGATTGCGAATGTAAAAGAGATTACGGTATGAAAAATTGTGCGAACAACTGCTTCTGAAAATGATTTATGGCCATTGATTGAATTTGTGCGGTGAAGATTCGGTAAATGTGGAACCGTAACTATAGACGGATGGGCACATTTATAATTAAACGTTTGGGAATTTAAATACTCCGTGGAATAAATTTATATCTTTGGAACTTTGAAATCAAACATATTTGTTGAACTAATCATATATTATATTCGTTCATATACATACGTACTACTTTAGCTTGTGCAAAAATGGAGATTCAGTTGGATTTAAAAAAATGTTTTGGAAAGGTATTCCACGTTTTCACACGGAAGGGTTCCCAATAGCTTAAGTTTTGTAGATTGATAACTGTAATCTGATTCTTCTGACAGGCATCAATCGTGGGGTTGTCGATTACGACTAAATGTTCGAGGCTTTGCAAGCGAGCCTGTAATCCTGGCGAGCCTGGATTGATTACATCGAAAGCAAGACCGTAAGTTACTAATTAATATTCTGGAAAAACAGGAAACAGAGAGGAATATCGTAAATTATTGGTGAATATTTGAAATAAACAAGAAAAAGACAATGAAATATAATATATCTTCATTTATTTGAAGATTTGAAATCTTCCCAAGAGACAAAGGAGGGATTGGAAAAACTTGTCGATGATAGGTTTGATGGGGCTGAAAGGAAATTCGAAGACAAGCTTGAAGGAGTCGGAAGAGAGTTTGAAAAGAAGTTTGAAGGAGTTTGAAGTAAAAAAAATTGAAGAGGTCTTCTTCAAACTTCGGAAAGGAAGGAGTCACGGAAACGCAGATAGCCTCTCAAGAAGACCATACCTGACATCCGGTTGCAATTTTTTTCAACGCCAGGAGGACAAGGATACCCAGCTACCAGAAGAAGAACTTTCTACCAGACGTGATAAGGTAGCAGACAGAGACTCCTTTATGTGCAGCTCTGATAAGGAAATACGCTCTCCTACCTCCCGCCGCTTCTGGTTGGCTCTGACCCGGAGGATAGTAACCTGTAAGAGTCACTTGTCCAGGGATACGGACAGAAAATCTGAGGAATCACCTGACCATGGTGCCTCTGAGGACACTTTTATATTAACGTACAGCCGAAGCTACTTAACCTAGAATAACCTAAGCATCAAGAAAGGTAAACGAGAATTTCCAACACCAAGGGGGATAAATAAGGGTTCAAAGATTGTATTTAATATCATCAGTTTTGAAGTTGGAAACCTGAAGTTTTGGGTTAATAAAAAATATTGTTAATATTTCTTTAAAATGGTCTGTCACGAAACTTTTTGTGACAAAACAAATTCTACGCGGGCGAAGCCGCGGGCAACAGCTAATAATTTATATTTTTACTCAAGAAATACAGTAACTAAAAAAATATGCCAGCTGCATACTAGTTATATTTCATACAACCTCATGATCTGTGTATCTGCTAAAAAGAATACGAATAATAACAAGTCGTCGCTCTGAATATGGAACTGCCCAAGATGGCCTACTGGTTTTTTATGCACTTCTCATGATATGGATGTCAAATGAGTTTACCAAAAGATTTGGCGAAACGCTCAAAATTCTGGACTAGCTTTTTTAACACTATTTCGATATGGGAATCAAATTAAAGGGTTCGCTGAAAATAAAATTACATTACACTAAATCTTATGTGACGGACCTCTCAAGATGTCGGAATAGTAATTTTTTGTGCTCTTCCATGACATATCTATTAACTGAAGAGATCCGAAAAGAGTTTCGAGGTCACTGACGAAGTCATTAGAATGATTTTTCAATTTATAATAATAATATTGCAGGTCTTTTATAAATTTTTAGTTATATTCATACATGTGAAATAAAAAAGAATAAATGGGTGATTCAGATTCAGCATGGCAATTGGCACCGGAAGGTGCAGACTGACATCTGTTCTTCCACCTAACTCAAAACAGACTACTAAGTGGCAAATCAGAACAAACACAAAAAAATAACATTGAATACTTTCAGATGCACCTACGTTAGAAGGAATATGAATATTGCCATCACTAAATTAATACATCTCAGTTCAAATTGAAGATAAAGATCAGTCAAGGAAACATACATATATTTTTTTAAATATTGTAAGTAGTAAATCAATAATTTTCAGATTGAAATAATTAATAATTCTCAGATCTAACTGAAGATGAAGAGTGGGAAAAATGAACTGAATTTAAAAAATAAAAATAGAAGGTACTATCTATCGAGAAATCTGATGATACGCATCCGGAAAGTCGATAACGAGAGTTCTTTCAACAACTCTGATGGTATTTTATTCATACGTGTTCGATTTTTTTCAAACTGAAAGTAACTCAAACGAATGAAAACAAAAAATATATATATATATAAAAAAACAAAAACAATTCACTTTACCTGTCGATGCTCAAGTACACGTGTACAAGGGGATGCACGGCTTCAGTCGTAGAGTTTGGGGGTAGGTTTTATTATAAAGAAAAAAGAGAGGGCGCCACTGGCTCGCAAGCAGCCCAAGCCAGAGGACTTCCAGATCTCGAGGAACCATAAGCTAATTTTCGTGAAATGATCACCATTGAATTGAATATATTGAAACTCAGCTTCTGAGTATATCCAATAATTTAATGATAAGAACAAAAATATTCCACATCACGTATCACGCCTGAAGAGCAAAAAAAAGAAAAAGGTACGTAATTATTAATCTCAACAACAACTTCCTTCTAGTATTCTGGGATTTATTCTGGATTTGCTGTCCTTTTGGCTCCCACGGTTCAGTGATTGTATAATAAAAATTCTAGATTCAGATAGCTTGGAAAATCTATGACCCAATGCTAGAATTTTACACCAGAACCCAGAACCCTACAAATGTGAATGAAAAACAATTCGTGTATTTATTACCCAATAATTGGAAATATAAAAAAAACCTACATTTTCTCTTTTCATGGAAGAAGGGTTCTCTCAGAATCAATGAATACCAGTAAATATATAGTTTTTGCCAGGGCCTTGAGCTTTGTTTTCGTTCAACTGAAATGAAATGGCAGTTGTTCGACACCGAATTTTCCATAAAAAAAGCATTATTTCTTACCCAGATTTATTTTAGATCTTTAACTTTGGTGCTATTCAAATCCCCTTCAGGGTAACAGTTTTTCACACTGATCACTACCATACGTAACGTGACACAACTGTTTAATATGAAAATTTACGTTGATATCCCAAAAACTTGGTATGAATTAATAAATCGAATAAACGTAGATTTTCTAGCGACCAATAGACAAAGACTAATTCAATCGTGGGTGTTCTGGTGTTATTCGGTAAACATTCGTAGGTATCATGCGTATCGATCGGAGTATCGGGAGTCAATATATTTATGGGGGGATTCTCGAGGTAATTAAAATAATTTTAATGTTGTCGCGGTATTTTGAACCGTGACAAATGAACGTCTGTAAATTATGTGTGAAACATTGGGGGAGTAAGCAAACTTTTTCGTCTAAGGTTAATATTATGTAAATTAGAGCGAAATGTTAACTTATTGTACAAATAAGTGGGCTTTGGTATTGTGACACTTTGTTAAAGAAGCATGAAGAATGGAGGAATCTTCGATCGCCCGTATTAAGCCATTTGCTTGTTTTCAATGTGTATGAAATCGTATCGTATTTTTTGATGCCACAGATTAACCTCAAGCAACTATTTTTGAGCTTTTGAATTCGTTTGCTATCAGTGGAGTTTATACAAGGAGCGTAAAGAACATCGCAGTAATTTAACTTGGATAACACTAAAGAGTTACATAGGAAACTTTTAATTCTTTAATTAAATAACTGTCTATTTTGATAAATCAGTTTGAGATTACAGTATGCTGTTTGTATACTTGTGCTTATATGATAAGAAAATCTCATGTCTTGGTCAATCCACAAACCCAAGATTCTTAACTTTATTAAACAGTGTTGAAAGACCCCTCCAATCTGAATGCTATCAAAGTAGTTTGCAATAAATTCTTTTCTTGCATTCAGTTTCAGGCAATGATTATTAGAAAATTGCTCAAGATTATATAGATCAAAATTAAAAGGAAAAATAGCCTAAGAGTATTCTTCAGGTTTGAATGACAAATATTACCGTGTATCATTAGCATAATAGTGCTGCGTGCATGATAGGAAGAACTTAGCAAAATTGCAATTATATAGACTGATGAGCTGGGGCCCCAATTCCTACCCTTGTGGTACTCCTCCTCAATTTTTAAAAACTTAGAAAGTTTCCCACCGTATAGTACTGCCTGAGTTCTATCGCTTGAATAACAGGATAGAAGTTTGGTAGCTTTTCTGCTGATCCCTACAAAATCAAAAATGGCTTGTAATAATCTGTGATTGAGAGTATCAAATGCATTAGAATAATTTAGTGCAGTGAGGCTAGCAATTTTAGTGTTATTGTTTCATATCAATGATCAAGTCTAACGAACAAAAATCTCCAACAATAATGTATGAGTATTGTGCGATCAGCGTTATATAATCTATTTCTCAGTTCGTTCCATATTTCCAGCACTCCATTTTAAAAATATTTTCATTTCGTAATCTCTTGCTCTCATTCCTGAATTATGACTCGAACGTTCTTGGATTGCAATATCGTGCTAGTGTACCATTCTTCACTCGAATGCAAGAAATATAAATCTCTTCGCGAATTTTACATGAAGTTTCACAAATACATGAAATATTATAAACTACCCGGACGCCTTAATGTGTTCAATCCGGATGGCTGACTATGTACAGCCTGGCAATAGTACAACAAAACGTATTTTTGCTCCTTTTCCTTTAATTCCTGTCGGGGACCCGTTCCTCCACTTGATTAATTTTTGCAATTTATTGTATAACAGAAGCGGAATCGTAATTTATATTCCACTTGTTTTTTTTTTTCGTAAGTAAGGCACAAGATGAAGTCCGCCTCCCAATATCCGCGATACAATTTTATTTATACCCATCTTTTGAACGATTGCAGCGGAATAGGAATCATTCAACCAAACGAGTTCGGAAAGCTTGAGTGAATCTTGAGAAATAAGAACCGTGGATTTATTTGATTCATCGATTTGAGTTACAGTCGAAGAGTTCAGTCATGAAATCGTTTGGCATTGGTTACATCTCAGTATTTTCCCTTTCACTCTTGTCGGGTTTGAATAATATCACAATTTTGTGTGCATATTGATGAATGTTCTTGATCTACGCCGCACCTCAAGAATGGAAAAATGAGAATTCAATATCTGTATAAAATACATAGTGAGATGCAACAAGAGGAGAAATTGAATTGGTAGTGTAACTTTCAACAATTGAGAATCCCCACGTTGATACAAGTAAAAATTCAAGAGAGCTGGTTGTGAATCATAATTCCGCGGATGAAATATTGACAAAAAATTAATTTCATACGTACTCAGTTGGAATATCCCAAGAGATCTATGAAAGGAATTCTAGTGTCTTTGGAAGGCAATAGATCTAAAGAGGAAACCAGTTACAACCAATGCTTTCACGACATATGAAAGAATATAAAAAACACAAGAATCTGTTTTATACACCGTGGCTGCAAACAAAAGTAAAAACGTCATAAAGTTTATCCACCAGGTCTCCTGTAATTTATATATTAGAAATATCAGGAGAAAATATTACTTCAGGCAGGATAGAAAAACACAAAAAGAAAAATCATCAAGGGCAATCCACCAAGGGGAACATTGTTAATTGTGTGGTGGTTAATTCGGAAAAATAGACTATTGACTGGAATGCGCTTTTTGACCTATAACTCATGTCAGTAAAGTTATTACCGAAGACCTTTGCAGATACAGTTGAAATATGGAGTTATCAGTTTGATATCTTCTTCTTCATTTCTTATTCCATCTTCCACAGCTTTTTATCAGCAATTTTTGTTGTCAAAAATATAATTATTCAGTCCTTAACTGAGACAAATCAATTTTTTCTCGTTAATTCTATTAATAGGTCAGTTTCTGAGGTTGCATTTCCAAAATGAATCACTCATTTCTGATATTATACAGATTTTCTTACATCGTGGCGTCCTCAAGGTTTTTATGCATTAAAACTGTCCAGTAAAATTCTCACAATGAAGATCTCTGTACTGCAAAAATATGACAATCTGTCCAGTTCAGCATTTTATATTTTCGGCAATAACTACTTCATAATTAGATGAAGTAGCTTCCTTTCATCCTTCCTTTCTTCCTTTTTTCCTTCCTCTCTAAGTTTTCCATGTTTATTATAAAGATCGAGAAAAAGAAAGGCAAACATTTTTTTCCAATCACTCCTGATTCAATATAACCCTCTCAATTCAATGAAGTTCACTTTTCCACAGACACAGAAAAATGAAACGCATAATATTTGCGAAAAATTTCAGTTCTCAGATTGTTATTTAAAAGCTGAACAAACGTCGTCTTTCATTTCTTACAACGTTGAGCTGTATGACAATAGATGACGTGATGTTGCCTCCATATTCAATTTGGAAAAAATGGCTGCTACAGCGCCTTTTTGCTTTATTGTTGAAAAGGGAATTTCATATTGTACATAAACAATTCACTTCAGGTTAAACCGAAATAGGTTATTTTCAATTTCTGCCATCGATGGCAGTTCAGGTTAGCTTCCCAAACTTCTGCTACCGTAGTTGTCGGTTGATTGGTCAAACCACCAACACTGACATGAAAACTTGAGAAGATGACTTTGGTGTCACACCAATAGGTGGTTCCACTTATGTTTCACTTGCGTTTACGTAGTTATTTTTATCAAGTACTCTTCTGGTTTTTCACATTTTGTCTTCAATCGAGGACCGCCTGCCCGGTACTGATGATGACCAATAGGCTGAAACATGTTCTGCAAGTGCACAGGTGCACAGTATGTCATCAGCACTAAACACACAATGAACTACACCGAAGTTAGAGTTTTGTGTACTGAAAGCAATTTACAAAAATGGTTGTTTGAAGAAATGTTCGTTATCAAAAGGAATACCAATAACATGAACAAAAAGACTGAGTTTAACCAACTTAGCAACATTTATGATTACATTTTAAAATTGAAACCCATTCCTCCAGGTTCCCCAAGCAACAGATAGTGTTTGGTTTTGGGCGCAGTGCTGAGTCTGTCAAAACAACCAGTCACTGCATTTGTGAGTGTTTTGTAGCAATGTACCCATATTCAGATACTTTTGAATTTGCTAGTGCACAACCATAGTGTTGGTGTGCCTTTTGGTAATCCATTTTTGTTTTTTAATGTCAAATTTTCAAACTTCGAATGTCTATATAAAATGTCAATTATCAAATTTCAAATATTTCCTGTTTCCTTTCTCTTTATGGTTGCTACCACGCCACCAGTAAGTGCCAAGCATGGCCAATGAAATAATTTTAAAATTTCAAAATTTTTTGAATGTTTAAATTAAATAAGTTTATTGTACTTTTTCTCGGAAACTCTAAAATTGAATGTGTGACACTTTTCTACATGATGAAAAGTATTAACTTTGTTTTTCTCATTGCAACGTCTGACTTTTTACTATAACCTCAAGTTAGTAAGTTTGTTCTCAATTTCTTGAAGATGTCTTGATAAAGGGAATAAACATTCTCGAAAGCTCGACCATTTAACAAAGAGTATTCTTTAAACAACAGCTCCAATGATTCTACGCACTTTGTTTCCTCATTGAAAACGTTGTCCTATCACATTCTATGAGTTTTTGATCTTCAACAATGTTTTCACTCTCCTAGCGTCAACAGTAAGAACATTTTATTAGGAAAACAAGATTCTCGCCCATCGTGGATGTGCCCTTCATCCGGCTACACGATGCGCTACTCGCAGTTATTGGAAACTTCCACCCCCAACCCGACGGACGCACAGACACGCGATAAATTAAACATAATGGTCGAGGGAGGCTGTGCACGCTGTGTGTGACGTCAGCGCTCCGTGCACTGAATCCTGAATCAAGGACGGTTTTGACATGGAACCGAGGCAACTTGACTCTCGAAAAGGAAACGAGAGCATTCACTTTGTCTGGCAGGACGGCAAAGGGTTGATCATCAATTATTTATCGAGTATCGAGTGAAATGTTGAAATTTATGTTGAGGACCTTCAGAAAGGAAGTGGAGAGGATTATATTTCAAACTAGCGGTCGTAGAATGCTCGTCAAGGACCGTTTTCGCATTTGATCAATTCTGCTATAGATCGCTCTCAAATTTGCTCCATGATTGAAAATACTAAAACGAATGAAGGGATCTTTACATACTACAGAAGTGGCTTTGGAATGATATATGTTATAAGACATTTGAAATATTCAGTTGGTATCAAATGTCTCTCAGATGGAAGAATAAATCGAAACAGATTCAAATACAGGATGCTTCTTGACATTGAGCTAATATTGAAGGAGGTTATTTTTGAACCCATTTCGGGAAAACTGTAAGATGTTCAAAATGAAATAAATTAAGTAAAGGTAGAGTGGTGTGATGACTGCCACCTAGGACCTTTCGAATAATTTTTTAGCTTTCAGTACAATATCTACATCATTATTATCTTCTTTTTTAATATCACCGTTCAACAAAAAATATTTTTTTTATTTTATCTTTGTTCTAGTTTTATTATTATTGGCCATGTTGTTCCCACGAGTACGAGTGAGGGAAAAACACTAAAGACATATCATTTATATCCACCCTAACGCCACACAGTACTCGATACGATACAAAATCTTGACTTGGGTGGGAGATCCATGCTTGTATCCCGATTTTGAGTTGACTTTGTATGGACTATATTGGGTTTGTATATTTTTCATAGAGTACTACTTTAGTATTAGTCAAGCCCTGTCATCCGATGCCCATATTGAAGTAGTTGTAAAAAAATATGTAATGATAATGGTTCCATAGATTTCCATAAAATTTATTCATATTTTTTATTGGTGGCTATGTTGTGCGTGTGGGATTTGCACCGAATCATTTTATAGGATAAACTGATATACCACTGCTTTTTCAGAAGTAAAATTCATTTTTGAAATCCTCATTGATTTCAGAGCAAACTTACACCAGAAAAATACTTTTAGAACTGATGTGCACATTATCAGTTTCAGTTACCAGATCTGTGCAATTCATAATAACATTCTCGAGCCCATGAAACGAGATGATTTCAACCGTTTTAATACCAATTTCAAACGATTTTTACTATCTTGAAACTATTAACGACCCAATACCTATTACAAATTTAAAAAAGGTAATGAATCGATATTATTTAATGAAAGTCACTTTTCTGGAGGAAAATCAGTTTTTTATCGACGTTTTTTAGAAATTTTTACCTTTCACAATCTGAAAAATCTGTCGAAGAAATTGTGGAATAACTGTAAATATCTTTGAATTTTTTGTCCATTTCTCAAGACGGAGGCAGATATTTCGGCCTCCGAAACGTTAAGATAAGTATTGTATTATTTCTTAGCAATTTTTTTGATAGGAAAAATTGTTGAATACGACAAGTTACTGATAAATAGAACATTTTTCTTTGTGAAAAATACTTTGATTTTACGCAGTAACTAAAGTGTAAACTCAAGTGTTTGCCCTTTCGATAAAAAACGATATTATAACTAATAATCCTGGTGTCTTCATTTTTTTCCTTCGATATACGGTTTTCGCCTTCTGCTTGTTTATACAAATACTATACGACATGTATAAAGCACCTCCTTTTTTATTCTTTCAAATTTGTTTGATAGCAGTTTTTTCAAAATCCAGCAAAAACGATAGTCATGACGTCACTAACACCATGTAACAAATTGCATTAAATTGTTTTCTTTCCGTATTCTTGTTGTTCTGACTCCGCGTGCAACATTCCCAACTTGTTTTTGAGGTCGATTTGATAGTTAGTTCCGGAATTGAAAAGCATTTTCTTTTACGTAACAAATACTTTATTTTTGGATTTTTGTTGAAGAGATATTGAATTGAGAAGTACTAATTATATACTTATATCGTATATTTATTCGGGTACCTTTTCTGCTTTACAAAAAGCATAGGTATACATTTTGGAGTGTGGTTTGAAAGGATGGTTATGTTTCAATTGTGGTGACGTCACAGTGATATTTGAAACCTAAATGTTCTTACGAAATGGTAAAATTTCGTAGAAAAATTTTCGTATGGAAAGGTCTTCTTCGCTAAACAATCGAAAAAATCGTCCGGTTTTGATGAAATTCCTGGTCATATTATTAAAAAAGTTGCCAATGTGATTTCTGAGTTATAGACTCATATAGTTAACTCCACTTTCATTGGGGGAAGGATTCCTGATATACTGAAAATGTCACAGGTTTTGCCAATATACAAAAATAACGGCTCTCGATCTAACTGTGCATCTTACAGGCCTATGTTGCTACTTAGTCAGTTTTTTGAATACTGTTTCTATCAAAGATTATATGATCACTTTCAATCATTCAGATTATTTTCTTCGAGTCAGAATTCTTATAGAAGAAATAAATCTACAGTTGGTGCAATTGATCAACTCATTAAACATGTGCTGGAAATCTTGGAAAACAAACAGCAGACTATAGAATTATTTTTCAATTTAAGCAAAGCCTTTGACCTCGTTGACCATGACATACTGTTACATAAATTGCAGTTTTATGGTATACGTGGCTCTGCATTGAATTGGGTTGGATCTTACCTGACTGATCGTAGTCAGCTGGTCAGTGTGAATGGAATGAATTCTGAAAGAAAATGGGTATCAAGAGGGGTACCTCAAGGCTTTGTTTTGGGACCACTTCTATTTTTGGTTTTTATAAATGATCTTCCGAAATTTTGTTCAAAAGCTTCCATTACTGTTATTTTTGCGAACATCTCAGTATCTACGGGAACTATGTCCGAGGTAATTGTCAAAGCTAATGAAGTAACTGATCAAATTTCTGAGTGGTATTCTATAAATGACCTGCGCTGCTAAATTCTGCCAAATCTCAAATGCTCAACTTTGTTACTAAAAATACAACAATTGATTAAAGATATTTGGTTAACATCAAGTTGATTGTACTAAATTAGGTGTTGATATTGATAATAAACTCACCTGTAAGTTCCATGTTGATAGTGTCAAACTGAAGCTCAGTAAACATATAGATTTACTTCGTCGGCTAAAACAAACAGTCTCTCTTGATGTATCCAAGCTTTTATACCACAGTTTAATTCAGTTAGTAATTTCCTATGGTCTC
>WOGO01003026.1:356-14890 GCA_015342085.1 Leptinotarsa defecta | reverse complement strand
AATAATATTATATTTTCTTGATTCAAAATAGTTCATCTTCGCAATAATATAATCAAACGAATGATTTCGTTGAAAGGCCAAGAAATTTGATTTCTTCGTTAAAAAAAGTGTGATACTCTTGTGGAACATGGCACTGTTGGCATGAAGTAATAGTTTCTTCAATAGAGATAAAAAATTCAAATTAACTTATAATTTTCTTTGAAAGAAATACTTTTAACTGTATAGTGTTTCTTTTAAACTACAGCGCCCTGTATCTCAGAAACGAAACAATTCCGGACAAATATTCTTGGAAACTGTTTTCCAAAAAACGAACTAACGAATCACCCTCTGAAATTTCTTACCATAGTTAGGAAACACTCTGTATTTTATCATCATTTTTTCTCATCTGTTTGGTATAATTTCTGCACGCCACTGCAAGAGGCAGATTATGGATCAAGCGTTAGTCATTTTTGGGAATGTAGTGCCTACTTTTTGAAATCATAGTATACCTCACTCTTCTGACTGGCTGTGTTTATATGAAGCAGTAGCTCTCCTGAGTTCCAAGTCTAATGAAGGCTGGATGTTGAAATTGTCCTCAAAAATATGAGCACGACTTCTTCAACAGTCACTTATATATTTTAGCCTACCAAATATTTGCAGGGATAATCTGCATTGATTATTTCAGCTAGTCTATTGACTAGGTTTCGTCATGTCACAAGAAACACAATCTATAACCTATCAATAAAATATTTGCATTATTTATTCGGTAAATATTACTTGACATCTTATCCATTTGGGAAAAAACAGAATCATTTCTGGCAAACTATTTCACAGTCTCTCATGGCGCATCATATACAATGATAGAACGATGGCTTTTAAACTTACTCCAGTGTTATCATGATAATGATGTTGTTGTGTTCGGTCCAAAGCGTTTATGACCCAGTCCAGTTAATTGAAAGGACTTTATTAATGACGTAGTGCTAAGTTGTTAACAATTGTGATGTGATTTCAGTTTGTCATACACAACGGCCATTTCCGATAGGAAATTCCGGTATCCGATGATTTTGATGGAATAAATTATGGATAAATAGGAATAGCAGAAAATTCTGGAACGGTTCGTTTCAAAAATCGGTGAATTAAGTTGAAATTGATTTAGATATTTGATATTTTCGTGAAAAAAGTATAGGAAGTGACGATAAGACTTTCTCTTACAGAAATACCATCTATGGGTTCGACATTTTCGAGAAGATAGAACAAAAGAGTGAATATAGAAATTTAAAAATATTCATACAGAGAAACAGCAGTTTAAATAAACAACAATCGTTATGAAAGTCATAAGTGAATGAGTACCAGGAAAATAGAAAATCTACAACTCTACAACAATCTACAATTAAAATTTATCATCAGTGTACACTCTATTTCTCACCAATTTTCGAATGAGCTCATATGAATTTTGGATATATCCTGTTCTGAATATTTAGGATTTTAAAACATATGATTTCTTTTCACTTTGGTTCCAAATGGTGTTTCTCAAAAAGCATGTTCACCAATTTTTGGAAATGAAAGGCATTGGCTTTCTACTTCTCCATCTTCATTATAACATTTTTGGGAAAAAACGATGTCCGTTATTGAGGATGACAGTGTTCCAAGCCAGTAAAAATCCAATAACGAATGTTTGTAGTACAATCTGAATAGTAAAGGTGATTTTTTGTATAATTCAATGTTTATATGAAAATAGTTGTTTCAAAAGGACTTTTTCTTTTAGTTTGTATTCGAAACTAACTTCTGTTCGTTATCTACACATTTTTGTGAAGAGTTTATTCTGAATTCATTTGCTTTCTTCCTTCTTTTGGAAGTTTCCTAAATATTTTATACAGTGTCATTCCCAAAGTATGCACCATATGGGAAACTTATTTATTTAGGGTTTTTCGACAAAAAGTTATTCCTGATAAAAGTTTGTGCATCCCATAAAACTGAACATGCACCAACAAAATATAGTAAAACACACGTAATATACGAGGAGCCTTTAAATATTTGATTTTGAGTAGAGAGTACAGTACTCAGTATTCAGAAAAATTGTTCAGCATCAAGAAATGCATCTTGATTTGAAGCCTTGACCATCTAAGTGAGCTTTTATTTACTTACCCATTTTTTTAAATGGAGACTACGAACAAAAAAATTTGCTGAAACAATGAATAGACAGCATTCCGTATACGACGGTTTATTTTGAAAGCCTGCAATATTACAAATTACACAACTATGGTGTTAACCACGGTCATTTTTTTGAAGAGTAAAATAATTTTCAAAATTTCAAAAATTACTCAAAATTATACAGTATTGCAAGAAGAACTTGATATTATTAAATATTGAGTTCTTGTTACAATACAGTATTAATTTCGAGTAATTTTTGGTGTTAACAATAAATAAAAATAACTTTGCACCAAAAACTTAGAAAATTATTTTACTCTTCCAAAATATTGATCGTGGTTAACATCATAGTTGTGTAATTCGTAATATTACAGGCTTTTCAAATAAACCGTCGTATACAAGATGTTGTCTATCCATCGTTTCAGCAATTTTTTTTTCGAAGTCCCAATTTAAAAAAAAATGGATAAAAAACTAAAACTTTGCTTAAATGACCATGACTTCAAATCTAGATGTATTTTTTAATGCTGAACAACTTCTTTGAATAACATTTTCCGAGATTTGTTAAAATAAGAGTATTTTACTCCTGTCTGAAAATAAAATATTTGAAGGATCCTCATTTATTACATGTGTTTGGTTTAACACGTTTGGTTTTAGGGGATGCACAAACTTTCATCAGAAGTAACATTTTGTCAAAAAACCCTTAATAAATGAGTTTTCCATATGGTGCATACTTTGGGGATGACACTGTACAATGGAAGAGAAGTGAAATGACGAAATCTTTCAATTTATATTTCATCAGTTCGGACTTCCATTGTCTAATATATATAAATTGATTTGAAATTCCTGAATTTTTTTTAAAAAGATCAACAATTTTTAAAAGATTAACAATTTTATTTGAACAAGAAAAACTGAAATTACAAAGAAATTACATAAAACCAAACAACAACCAAAAAAATAAAAATTGAAATATTAATAATGGAATGGAATGGGAGTCCGAACTGATGAAATACACCACGGAACATTGTCAACCACCTTCAAACTTTCAATTTTTGTTCATTTTTATTCATAGTAATATACAGTAATCTAAACAAGAGAAATCAATTGATATCAAGCGATTTTATATAAAATTGCTGCATTTATATCGATATTTGCCATATGATTGATTGCATATTTTATTTTTTGAAGAGAAAAAATTTTGAAAAAAATTATTTTGAATCACTTAATTCTATTCTTCTAAATTGTATATCCTGAACACAACTGACGCATAATATATTACTCTTCTGTAGACGTTGGAAAAGTATAATGTTTTGAAATCATCGGTAGAAGAGAAGTTTCTACATTTGGAAACATGTAGACAATTCTCGAAACTAATATATAGAGAGTTAACTTTTCTATGGTTTCAAATTTGTATTTACTAAACTGTAGGATTTGCAAAATCTGTCAAATGGAGGGAACAGCCAAGAAACAAATTGAAAAGAAATCAAATTAATCGATAATTGTCGAGGACTTGCCAAAAAAATAAATATTTTTTTCTTACAATTCCTGCTTCAGAAGAAATCATTAATACTAATTATTCGAGAATTTTTTTTGAGTGAATACTTAATAATTACCATTGTATTTTCAATTCATTCTCAATGATAATAACAGAATTACGACTCGTAAAAAAATCTATAACTCTGGCCGAACAACGAAAAATGAGTAAAAGAAAATACAAACCGCATTAAAAGATTTACGACCGGCAAGAGCTTACTTTATTACCAGAACTTGGCAATAATAAGAGAATATAAATCAAATAAAAATGATACAAATCGGAGGTAAGTAAAAAATCTGACACAACAAAACTGAAATAGAAGAAAAAACCGTTACGTTACGATTTCAATTGAAAGGTCTTTCGGGAGATAAATCCGTGGTCATTCCGGATCTCTTTCAAGGAACTAATGCAGCTTTCCAGGCGAGTTTTCCCCTTATTTCATAGAAATCCGGGCAAGAGTTTCCAGTTCCGCTGTGCCAGGCGCCCCTCAGCGATTTGTTTCGAACGATAAACATTGTTCCGACTCTCTTGTTTCCATAGGCCAGTAATTATGGTAAAGATTCAGGAATCGGTTGGCGAAAAAATTCAGTGTACGTAGTGAAATCGAACCCTTTCCAATTGATTTTTCACCAAGAAAAATATGACCTTTTCTCAAGTTATCGATGGAAATAACTGTTGAGTATTATTTTCTAGATTGCCCAAATATACAGGGTGGGACACCGAAAACACATGTTTTCTGAAAAAAATGCAGAAAAAATCGATCTGTAATCCAAGGGGAACATCTTTCTATCATAATCTCAACTGTCATACCTCTCCCCCCCTAGATCACTATCACCCAAACAATTTGAATAGGGAAGGTAGTAAGTATGACACACCATTGTAAAATCAATTTCATAAGGAATTCAGCCATGCCAATTTTCGCTATCTTACTTTCTATTTTGACGCTCTCTTGCGGGAAAAAAACTGTTCCGTATTCCAAACTATGATACTTTATTATACTTTATTCGCAGCTACTTTGACATAAATTTGGTGACAATGTATTGAGGAATGTTTCTAAGGGAATAAACAAAATTATGATTTGTTGTCAGTACAAAAAAAGAATATGGTAGATCCAAAATGGCGAACGAAATTTGTAATTATGGTCTGATTTGAATCAAAATTAGTATGTGGGGATTTTCAGGGTAAGACATTATGATTGTTTTGCAAGTTACAAATTTCGCCCGCCATCTTGTTTTTTGCATCGTTTTCGGGCCTCACCATGTACACACTGAACACACATGCTTCTGATTGTAATATTCATGGCTGCAACAATAAATATCCCACAAAAAGCCTTCGAATTCAATAACTTATTACTATACATAATATATGCAATATATTCAAGCTTCATTCAAGCTATATTCAGCTACAATATCGATATATTTACATAGTTTTTCATCGACCTTTTTGTTGGGTTTATTTATATTCCATATTCTAAGAAATATAAAAATTGTAATGGAGAAATATCTCTATATACAGTTTTGTAGCCAAAATTTTCAGTTCTACCCGTTAAGTTATTGCGTGAATTGAAAGTAGTTTTCACAAAGCAAAATTTTTTATTCGTCGATAACTTCGTTGTATTTTAACGTCTTTAGAATTGGAAGAATCTAATGAGTCTTGCTGCAACATATTTTCAATCAAACATATGAAAACTCTCATTTTTTTTACGAAAAATCATTTTATTTCATTATAAATAGTTTCCCGCGGTTTTGTCTGTCTGTCTGTCTAAATGTGATAAATTACAAAAACTACAAAACAGATTTTCAAACAGTTTTCACCGTTATTTAAGTGAAAAGTTTATGTGCATGATTTGTTAATATTTTTTGAGAATTGGTTGAAATATGGCGATATTATTCATGAGAAGTCGAGGAGGTTTTGCTACCCGTACGAGTTTTCATCTAAAATGCTAAATCCCTTTGAGCTATAACAAAACAATTTTTTTTCATATAGGTCTGCAAAACAGTCCGCTTCGACATATACATCTCTCTTTTAAGAATAGCTCAGTATATCCATTTTAATGTTTAAAATATATTACATGCATATTATAATCGCCCTCCACACCAAACAATTCAAATTACATTGCTACGATGTTAGCGAAACGCGTCTAGAAATGAAATATATATGTGAAAATTGTTTAATTATTATTATCATGGATATTAATGAAGTAACGGGTCAGTCCATTCATAATAATTATAATACCAATACCGATTTTGAATGCTAACCTTCCTTCAATGTTTATAGTCAATTTTTATAGCACAATTTATGTCTAAATTTTGCGAAATCTCCTTTCCAACCCTTCCTCGCCTCTTTCATGAATGTTAACCGACCCAATTCCGAACTGTACGTTTCCTCCTTAAAAATTGAAATAATCTCCGAGTAGAACCGAATCCTTATAAAAAAAGGATATTATCCGTGATACCTACCTCGAAAACTCGACTCATCATTTATTCATCGGTTTAATTCGGTCTAAGACCGGTCTCACAACATCCGCCGCGCCTCATTAACATTTAAGCAGTCTTTTCCTTTCAGTGTGATGGAAAACTGCATGAAGGCGTTATATACCATTTGTTGCGATGTTTCCGTGAAGGGTTTTAAAAGGGAAAATGTGTCGGGATCGACAGTCCCTGCATCTCTGGTCGTGGCTAATATTTATTTCATGCCGGATCTTATCTCCGATATTGTTCTTTTGAGGTTTCCCTGGAAGGTTTCAGATGCGATGCACTTTTTGTAATCTGAGAAATAAGGAAATTATACAACTTCAGAATGGTAAAATTCTAGTAATTTGCAGAATTCAATAAGCTTACAAGAAAACTTCTGGTTTACCCAGTCTTAAGTGATGAGACGTTAGTTTCGAGTAGCAATAATTGATCTTTTCTATTCGTTCCCACTAAATACGTACGAATCTCTTACATGAATTTAACAGGGGCCATTTGATACTTCATGAAAATGTATGATTTGAGTCTAATGCTGTCAGTTGTAGGTGGTGCACATGAACGTGAAAATTTTGGAAGAGTGATAACGATAACCAAAATTAGGGGGTAAATTGCTAAAAATTATCGAACGGTTTTCAAGTTCAAGGCGGCCATTAACAGTTAGTATACATGAGTTTTCAGTAACATTGATTGTGGGGGGCCTTGCCACAGGCTCATGCATCTTCAGGCTCATGGTTAATTATTATCTATCTTAATCTAGTTTATCTGTGTTAGTATAGTACCTAGACTCTAGTTCATCTACGAGTATCTCAATTTAGTTCATTTATCTTAATATGAGTCGGTTTTAATGATTCGGGTCTGGATCCGGTGGTCATTTTTGCGAGTTCAGGTTCGAGTATTCCTGGGGTGGAAGGGGTAAGGCTTCAGTATATTCCAGGCTGTGTGCTGTCCACTATCTGATCAACAGATCAGTGGGTTATTTTATTATCGTATGACAGTTCAGACATAGTAACCTTAAAAGCTGATTTACACATATAAGCTGATAAAACAAATAAACCAGTGGGTAATCCTCGAAGAGGTCCTACATCTGCTCCGTCGGGTCTTTCAAGACTCTCAGGAGTCTGGCTTGGGGAAACGGGAGCATCATCCTAGGAGTCCTTCTGGAGCCCCCACGAGGTGTCCAGGGGGTGGCCAGTGTGTTGATGGCGGCGGTGTTGGTGCTGCTCATTGTTCTTGAGGCGTATCGGTTTCGGAGTTCCTGAAATCTTAGGTTGATTAGGGTAATTTTTACCGTGTTATACAAATCTTGGGAGGACTATTGGAATGGGAAATTGTGGATGTTGCATAGGATTTCTTTCTCGGTTGTTAGGATGTGGTGGGATCGTATCAGGGAGAGCGTGCAGTAGATTGTGGCTTCATAATCTAGGATCGGTCTTATGAACATTTTTTACGTGTATAATCTGTTTAAAATCTGTTTCTACGTTAACCAGCTGTCGCACTCCTACAAACGACAACTCTCAGAAGTCGAAACTTGTGCGAGCTAATGATCAACAAGGTCTTATCTTGTGTGATTCCTAACACAGGTTGGACGATAGCAAGTGAAAATCGTTTGTTCAGACTAGGGCTTGAACCACCGCTCAACACGGCAGTCAATTCGAGTGAGTGAACAAAGCGCCCTGGCTACCGACCGTGTGTAATAGGGTCTTACTGTCAAATCTCTCGCGCTTACTTCTCACCGCTTTTAGGAGATTAGCTCTTTTTCGAACTCTGTCCAGAGTTTGTCTTAGGTCGGTTTACTAGTTGCAAGACCTAGTGAAAGTAACCTCCAAGTAGGTCATCGAGTCTTGGAGTGAGAGGTTATCTCGCAAAAGTTTGAGGTTCAAGTTGTTAGTTTGGGTATGTTGTGGTATTCGGGTGCCTGAATAGTATGGTTTGGGGTTTGGTAAGGTTCAATTTGATGCCCCACTTGTTGCACCAGTGCTCGAAGTGGTTTATCATTGTTTGGAATTGAGCTTGTAGGGTTCGTGTATTAGGGAAGAGAAGGTAAGATTATGTCATCTGCAAACTGGAGGATTTTTTAAATGGTTGGTGTGTTGTGTACGTAGATTAGGAATTCTATAGTTTTTCACTCGCTTCTCATTCTTGAAATGTTTTTTCAGATACATCCATATCACATCAACAGCGTTTACAAAGCATATACGACACACAACTTGAAAATCAGAGAGAGCATCCTTAGAAGAAAGTTGAGATACGCTCCAAAAGAGACTCGGGAAAGGTGGGCATCTAGTCTGAAGAAGAGGCAGAAGATGAGATGGTTTGTTAATGATGGTAGAGGTTACGTTCACTGTTGAATTGGCCAATAGTGACCCATCTTGATGCTGTAGTGGATTCGAATTGATTAAATTCTAGTAGCTCAATGGATTATTTTTTATTGTATTGGTTGATGTTTACGTTCAACAGTGACTACAGATTCAGGTGAGTGTGTCAAAGAGTTATTCAACTGATATGTGGTGTGATGAATTTGATCAATTTTTGGATATTTAACAAGAATAAAGTTGAAGAAAGAATGGTTCCGATATTGTGTTTTGTGGTGTTCCACATCAAATTTCAACAGAAATAATCGATATTATCTGCAATAATGTCTGCTTGGATTGAACTTTGCGTTATTACTTTTTTGATTTATTGTTCTGATTGGCTCTCTGAAATGTTAGCAGCTGCAGATTCGGAGAACGCTGACCTCAATATCCCATATAAATAACAATTTTCTCCATGAAATCGTTTCTGTGCCGTTGATCTTTCCGGTTATTTTAACCCCTTTCTCATTATATGACTTTTCTTTCGCAGCCACTCGAGGTTTTTGTTCATAGTCTTACAACTGTCAGACGCTGGAAACATATCTATTTTCTATGTGACACTCCAATCTAACATTTCATCATTAAGTTTTCCGCTGGGTGAACATAAATGTCAGAAATTATGTTCTGAGCGTAGTGGTACCTATTACTGTTTGTTATTTTCTGAATAGAGTTTTCACTAGTGAAAAGGTGAAACAACAAGTTTCATAGACCCGTGGGTAATATGGAACCACAAAAATATACTGATTTTATTTAAAATGATAATATATGAAAATCAAAGATATGAACATCTTTCTGATGGGCTAAAATATAAATTATTCGGCAATAATCTTTAGAACAGTTGAAAAATATTCTATGGTGGAACGGTAGCTGGTTTGGTTGGCGTGAGTGGTGCGTTCAGGTGAAACAGTGGTTTAAGCCGCGAGGCCGGAATATCGATAATCACTGCCTATAGTCATCCCATGCAAGGTATCGTGCATTGGAAGATTAGACCTCGATAATCCTCAGCTCGTACAAGTTTCGACTTTTGAGAGTTGTCGTTCGTAGGAGAGTGACAGTTGGTTAATTGAAAACAGATTTCGAACAGACTACAAAGGTTTTTGTTTTATTCTGCTTGCGGAAAACTGGTGTAGTGCAAAACAACACTGTCAAATGATATTATCTGCTTCTTCTGCTATTTGTCGACTCTCATCGGTAATGCTTCAGTAGAGCCGCACTTGGCCAGTATTCGAACTCGAAATTGAAAGGAGCGGCTATAATGATACGAAGAAGTACAGTATCCAAGTTACGATAGATAAATACAGTGTCAAAAACTTTTATAAAACGGAAATGACCATATCAGATGGGATGAATTAATATAGATTGGGATATAATTGAAGGTTATATATTTCATTAATCAGTACTCACATAGAACTAAAAAAAATTAGAGAAACTCCTTATTTTTCGTCAATAATTTTCGATTGTATACTCGTTTGGTGGTTTATGAAATACTAATTGACTGGAGAAATGTATAAGAAAATGGATTAAATGGGCTTCTCAGTATTAAAAGCATTCGCTTCCAATGGAGAGTTTTTTCAGAGCCTATAATTCATTAAGTTGCGGATATTTTCCTTTCAATAACAATACAAAATTATGCTTGCAGTAAAACAGACTATAAAACAACGAATTGAAGATATAAACTGATTAAAACATTGAAACATGTTAATTTTTCTTTGTTTGACAAATGTCATACCTCCACATGAATGTCATATTTCAATGAGCATGGTGCTATGATAGGATAATCGTTTACTCTAAAGAAAAGAAGACCAAAACACAAACTTATAAACACCAAAAAAGTCCCTACATTTCTGGCACCATGTAATTAAAAGTACATTAAAGAGAATATACAATTTTTCACTAAATATGGATTTTTGCGAAATTGGTGACATACGTGAGTCACTGTATTCGTGCCATGTATTTCGTTACAGGTATCTGCAGTATGCTCACTTTAAGTAGTTCCACTGTGACTCAATTCTTTCTAAACGTGATCACGATGAGTTGCGACATTGCTGCATAATCGCTCATGTCCAAATTTTCCAGAAGAAAGTTGATGGTAACGTTGTACTTTTCTCCAAAACTTTCTCTTGGAGAAAATTTCATTGGATATATCACTGAAAGCAAGAAAAACTCATGGATTATCAAAAATTTTATGCAATTTCTTTTATTTTTGCATTCAAAATATGATGAGTGTCCACAGAATGTATATTTCAACGTAGATTTTGACTGGCCGACGAAAATGCCGACATTGTTCATCTTCGAGAAGTCAAGAAGTCTTATGTCTTTTCAATGTCACTCAGTTTTTCACATATTTTCTTGTTTAGGTTTATATTTACTTTCTCGTACAAACCTTCCAGAAAATATCTGTTAAAATCCTGGAGGTCTTGCTGTTCCTGACCCAAGAAAAAAGGGTTATGGTTTTGGATATGTCCCTTTGAGGAAACTTCATTCTCGACTTCTAGTTCAATATTTGAATCCTCGAGAGTGATATGGATCTACCCTTCTATCGCAATAAGCAATAAAACCAATATGAACGATCCCAAACATTGTTAATCCTCAATGAACAGGACTACTTAATCCTGACTATTGTAAAAGGTCCCCTTCACCACAAATATGAGTCAATACCCGACAGAGACTTACAACAGTTGTGTCCTACAGATGTAGCCCACTTGTGGTACGAACGTATTCTCGCGAGCTATTGAGTGATTAAGGACCAGAAAAGCAGTTCTCACCCTTTGAGCTGCATACACGCTCCTCCGAAACTCTTTTATTATGCAAAAATCCCTCGCCACGCCGTTGTGAGACCGATTTGGTGAACGTTCGTTGATAAAAATCAGGAATTAATTGTTATAACTGAAATGAATCGTCAGAATTACGATTTAGATGAATGGGGGTTTGATTGCTGAGATGCAAGGTCGGTGAACTTGATTTTTATCATGAAGGGAAGAGTTCTGGGTCGAATGAGTATTCCACTGAAATTATTGCATAAAAATGTGATGATATTTTTGGGTTTCATTGATATCATTTTCCGTTCATGCTGATTTTGTATTGGCATCAATCTTAATTTCTTTTTTATTTTACTTGGAAAAGTTTCTGTGTTTCTGAATTTTCACCATAAATGTGATTTTATTTCATTTTGTTTGCAAATACCGTTCGTCGAATAAAAAAATTGAGAGACAAAATTTACGCAGAAAAAAATAATTTTTACATTAAAAAAAAGTAATTGTGTGAATTTTCTCTTTACATTATTGAAAATTATTTTGTTCAACAGTAATTGCTATTAGAAGTAAGAAAAAATCATATTAGATTTCACAAAAATGTATACGATCATACAAATATAATCATAATTTTTTATTCTTGAATTTTCAGAGTACTGTAGTTCAGAAGTTGGGATCTTCATTCATATCAAGTTTTTTTCTCAAAATGAAGCCAAAAATAACTTGTGCTGCACTGTTTGGAACCTTTGGTGTAGTAATGAATATTACTGGAGTTTTTTTCCAAAACCAAATCGTTATTTTCAATACGTCGACACGTGTTTCGATCACCAAGTGATCATCTTCAAGAGGAAGATTAAACTGTAATCTTTCTCGTGAAGATAATCACTTGGTGATGAAAACACGTGTCGAAGTGGTAAAAATAATGATTTGGTGTTGAGAAAAGACTCCAGTAATATCCAAAAATAACTATGTGAAGAGTGGGGAGGTCTGTTTTTAAAAACCTCTACTTTTCTATCTCTACTTTTTATCTTTCATTTCTCAGTTTTGTGATATAGTTTTTAAATTTTTTTTTATGTCTGGGTGAGTGTTTTTTAAATTGCTATCTAAGAATCCACAAACTTTTAATACGATTCGAAAATAATCCAAATTTGAAGTCGAAATTTAACGAAACTTCGACTTTGAATTTCTATTTCAACAAAATTGCTGATTTAAAGATTTAGACTTGATCGTTTTGATCGTGTAACTGAGAAACTTTTTATATAAAGTTGTGTCACCGTTGAATTAATTGCTTGGTAGGCTGAAAGTTGGGATATTTCTAGACTAATTTATAGATAGCATATTTTGCAATTCTCAAAATTATTTCAGCTGGAAGTCATTCTATATATCACTGAATTTAAAATGTTTCACCAGACAAACATCTCTCTATAATTATTCATGGTAGCCGCCATGATTGAAATTGAGTCCACGGTTTTTCAAATTTACTAATTTCTTTGTCACCAAATGGTCCTCCCTGGATGCCCTCTTGTGGACCATCAGTTCTGAATTTGTACAGGACTCCAATGTTACATTTGTGATTTTTATCCTGGAGAAATGTAACCGGAGTAATTTTATTATATGCTTTTTTAGTTCTTTCTGTTATTTGCTTTGATGTTGTCACTTCGAGAGGAGAGGATCCAGCACATGTTTGAATTCTTTCAAGCTTCTCGCATTGCCGAGTTATTAGTTTTCTTGTATGGAGTTTAACATCTTTCATAACAGTTCTGTATATCTGATTTCGAATATAGAATAAAGAAAATACTTTTGTCTAGTTTCTACTGTGTTTATTTATTCGTTACGACCGGTTTCAGCTCATAAGGCCATTTTCAAGTACGTTATTCGTTACGACCGGTTTCGGTCGTAAGGAATAAATAAACACAGTAGAAACTAGACAAAAGTATTTTCTTTATCCTATATTCAACATGAATTTCTACAAAATAAATAAGTCATCAATCGAAGGAGATATCTGATTTCATTGTTCGTTATCTCATTCGTGCCAATTTTCATTCCATGAGAGGATATTCCAGTTAGATCTCTGGCTAACCGTGGAACAATGACCTCTGCATGTAGATATAGTAAGCTCCCAGTGAACACCCTGCTACCAATTGTAGAATCCCACCCAGTCTGGAGAAGTTTTTAGGTCTGCCTTATAGGAGGCTTTTCAGTTTGTTTTCCGGAGATAAGATATGATTGATGTATAAGTCCACCAATTCCAAAGTATGTTCAGTATTTTGGTATGAAATTGTTTTTGAATACCATAAATATCGTACGCCAATGAGAGTGAAGTGTGAAGTAAGATGCGTTCATTTCGTCCTGAACTTCGCATCGAAACTCTTATGAAATTGCGAGCTGTCAAACGCAGGGCCGATATTATTACTGAAACTCGTATCCCTACACTATTATGGAATGCCGTGAGATTGACGTGACGGCGGATTGAACGTTTCGAGAAAAAGGTGCTTAACACATGTGAATGTCACATTATTTCGCTTGTCTACGGAGTTTGGCGTTAACTTTTGCGGCGCTAAGGTTTATTTTTCACGATTTCAGTTTCAGGTACGGGTGGAGTTTATGATCGGCAGCTTTATCTGAGAACGATATTTATAGAAAATACATTCTCATGATTTGAAATGATTTTGATGTTTATTTTCTCGAAAATGAAGAAACTGCTTCAATAACTTTTTGGAACTAGTTTCGCTATTGTCAATATTTTATCCCACCTTTTTCAATAACATTGAATCCCACTGCTGTCACCAATGTTATATTCCACCTATATTACTAATGTTATTTTTATGTTTTGAAGAAATACTTGGGACGTTAAAAGAAAGTAAACAACTTCGTTCCGTAATTCGAATTACAACGAGAAATCATACTTTGAATTCGTTAAATTTGTCGATAGACATCATCGTTTCTGTCAGGCTGGAGCCTTGCTCCCTTACCCTTTGGGCTGATTTTCGTCAGAGGGACGAATGGGTCATGACTGATATGTGATGGTGGCATGAAAGTCCTCAGACATCCATATCGCCCTTCGCGGTGTACCCCTACCTGGCTGGAGTGAGATAGATGAAGATATTATTCATCTGTTAACGTAGGACATAGGGGCCTCATTCGACAGAGTGTCGGGGCCTTCTATATCGAGAAGGGTCATCTACAGCGTAATCTATAGCTTCCCTGACTAACGGATTGTCGTGAGTTTCAGCGCAATTTAAAACTCGCCGATTCCTCCACTGGATGGACTGCTGAATTGAAGGCAGCTTCAAATCTCTGCGGA
>WOGO01003025.1:0-14891 GCA_015342085.1 Leptinotarsa defecta | reverse complement strand
GCAAATTTTGTTATTGCAGATATTTTCTAATGTAACAGAAATTGTAATTTGAGGTCAATAAAATTTCTTTCTTTCTTTCTTTCAAGTTCCCTATTCTTTATACAGTATGTCTCAATAAGTAGGAACCAAATACAAAACTTTTTTTATTATTGACTTGACTTATTTTTGATTGAAAAGTTATTCCCCATTAAAAGTTCTGCAAAGCTTAAACTTAAAGTGTATTCCTTGAATATCAAATTTTTCAGTCGAATACAAGGTCAAAATATATAAATTTCGAAAAATAAAAAAATATTGCAAATTAATGCAGTTACATATATCAACGTGATCAAATTTTTTCAAAAACAATTTTTGCTAGCCAAAAATGAAAGGTCTTTACTCTTGAGTAAAATTCATAATTTTCGACAAACTTCACATATTATCGAAAGCATTTGATAACTGATGGTTGCATTTTATGTTTTATCTCTTGCAGAATTATTTATGAAGTACCTATTCTTTCAAAAAATGAATAATAAGAAATTTTTCCATATGGTTCCAACGTACATAGACATAAGTATTACATATTGGGTCATACTGTTGAACATTATACATTCCTTTACAATTATGAAACAGCCCAAATGATGAATATTATAAGATAAGATCAAGTAGACTTTGCACCTTCGCCAACTTTAAATTTCCTCTTTGAAGAATGAAATAAAATTCAGCTTACTAACCTCTCTTCGATCGGACCACCTTACTCTCAATCTTCTCTTCTGATTCATTATTTTCCGAAGATGTTGACAGACGCCTTCCCTTAACGACTTTACCACTTTCGACTGGAGCAGGAGAAGCTACAGCAATAATTCGACTAGACCTTCTCAATGGTGAGTTTACTACTCCTTCTTCAGCTTTCAATTCAGCAGCACGGGGCATAGTTTAGACTGAAAAGTGTTATATAAATTTATAGCCTTCTTTATTTGGCAATTTTAGATTGGAGAGGAGGTGACAAGAAGTGTTTGGGATGATGGATGAAAAAAAATATTGTTTTTTTCATACACTGGTTTCGGAACTATTTGTTAAATACTGCGAAATATTTGCCATCAAAATTTCCAACATATTTAAGATGCGGTCAAGTACAATTGGACCAGAAGAGCAAGGTAGACAGCGTGAAGCAGTACCAGTAAAGTAACAGTTTAGTACAAGTTCCGATTCGATGCAATCTATGGAAAATTTTTCAAAGCAAAGTCAATCCCACCTACAAACACAGTTTCAGAGTTTCGAATACTTTGATGCAGAAGAAGTCACTAGACTGGTTGAAGATAGGGGAATCTGCAGCTTTACTGCACAATTTTAACAGGAGAAGGCAAGATTACATTTTGTTAATGCACCAAAAAATTGGTAAGTACATTAAAACGGCAAAAAAAATTTCCCCTTCAGAAATGGGTTATCCAAGACACACTCACCTTGAAAATCCACAAACATAACGTTTGGGAGAAAATAAAAAGATAATAGAGGATAAGTCATAATCTGTTTCCTCTTAGTTATGACTTCCAAGACTATGGATTATGGTTTTGAAGATACCAAAGAAGTTTTGAAATGTTTAACAAATAAAGACGTCACCTTGATTTATATAGCTGCTAAAATCAATAACTTCGCGATAAATTGATGATCTACACAACATTGTTCATTTTGAAAGAGTTTCCAGCAAATGCGACATCACTATTTATTTAGAAAATTTCGGTCTCATATATCAACAAATTTTGTGAAGAAAGCAACAGACTACAAATTCATCAGAAATATTTTTGTCGAGTCTAAAAGTAGAGAACAACAGAAAGTGAAGAAAAAACATTGCTTTCGCTGCAAACAACAGGGACATTTCAATAACCAAAAAGATATTCAAAGCTCTGAGGTATCCAGTGATCCTGACCTTCAAACCAAGGTTGAAAATGTCTAATCAATAGGTTATGGCCCAGACATTAAGAATGATTCCATTTCACAATTTATTAGTAATTTGGCACAAATATTTTCAACAAGTACTTATGTTATTTTTAAAAATATTTCACATATATGCGCGAGTGTATATAAAAAACCGGTACTCTGATGAAAATTTTCTTTCAGAATTTTTGAAGAACAGAACATTGGCGATATCGTGAACGAAGAATGGAACATGTAGCTTTCCATTAGACTTTCAGATATTCATGAAGGTACATTATAAATGTAAGTGAATAGACATGTTTCAAAGATTGTTACTAGGAAATATTCTGGTTACCTTTATCAATATGATATAGGTTAGAATGGTATGTTAAACGAACAAAAGAACATAAAAGCACCCTGATGTAGTAACATTGATCAGAAATGAATTTGAAGGTATAAAATAGAGCACAGACATTCAGACGCCACTTTCTAAGAGTAAAAAAAAAAGTTGACAAAATCATCCAAAATGTGACTTAATTTTTAAAGGACAAAAAAAATTAAACGAATCATTAGGTCAAGATCATCCACTTACGTTTGTAAAAACTGGCAAATCTGAAAAATGTTAAATAAAACGTTAAAAATCACACTACAAAAAAACCAACACGTGTATACTACATCTAGCAATATTTGAATTATATCTTCTAATCCAACCGTCATCTGTTTTAGCCGAATCAGCTGTCAAATTTAAAAACCCAGCGCAATATCAGGACCGGTTTACAACAGTGTTGTCTAACTTCAAATGGTAGCTCTTTTCAAGTATCATTCACGATATAAAACTTCGAAACTTGAGAACTTTCGCAATGTTAGACTTCATTTTCGAGATTATTTGGTTAGAGTTTGATTTATTCTTTCGTTTTACGTTTACAGACCTTGAAATTATGTTGATTTAATTATTTTTTTGTATTTAAGAACATTTACGACATTTCCTGAAGACGCTAACTTGGTTGATGAAACGCGTGGGGACGAAAAACGTTGTAGTTTTTGTGATGAGAGCACAGTACTTGTTTTTGATATACAAATACATTTGCAAAACCTACCAATTCAAAAATATAATGAAGAGCTGATTTTCTTCACATTTGCATTGATGTATATTACAATTAATGGTCAAAGACGAAACGGACTGGTTTGAGTTTGACTATTGTTGTATCACTAAGTGTTCTAGCGATGTCTTGAATTCATTGGAGCCCCTGGAGACACCCTACATTTTGTTTTATGAAAGAGAGGACATTGGCAGATCAAGATCTTCAGATGATTTGGTGCTGCAGGTTTTTCCGGGTTTTCCTGCAGCTGAAAAAGCAAATGCGCCACTGAAATCAATGAAGTCGCCCTGGAGCGCCAATTAATTTTTATTGTTGTTTTTATTTTATTTTTATAGTTGTTTCGATAATAACAGTGATTCAAGATAAGATGAAATTTGCATGACAGTAGATATATCAACGCGTCGTCTTTTGTTGCTCATTGTATTTATGATAACGGATAGTCCGTGTACGTTACAAAGTATCCCAACATATACGAAACAAATCTGGAATTTTATACTCACTACAAGTTATAAAGACTCCTTCTTTTGACTAGGGAATGAATGTTTGAAGAATTCTTCGGTTTAATCATGCACATACATTTTATCACAAAGAAAAGTAACCGCTCTTCACTACAAAGAAAAATCCGAATAAGGATCTCATGTATAGTAAGGTCCTGAAGTGAAAGGAGCTGTTTTCAAAAGAGGAGTTCATTACATTGTGAATTGATATTCTTAATTTCATTCTGATCTTTTGAGAATTTGTTGGGAATGAATTATGCTTTGAATGAAACAGTTTTCAATAAAAACACTCGGACTGAATTGAATCTCTCTGCATATTATTTGCACTCTTGACACTAAAAGGTTTTCAGATAGAATCACAAATTTAGCATATACATCCATAATAATATAGAAGCACTCTTACGGCCGCGTTATGTCGATAGATATAGGCTGAGACCGCATATGCAAGACACGGTGACAGCAAGTGGTGCATTAGGATTTCAGGCGCCTAGTGACATGCCCTGCACCTGCACCTTAGTCAGAACTTCTTTACCCATCCCGTGACTGCGGTAGACTTACATTTCATAGATACTACCTTAGCAAGCTATGACGAAAACTCAATTTATGACTTCGTTCCAGGTGCTTTGGTAAGCCGATATCTTCAATGTTGAAGAAGACCCCATGCATTAGCTTATCCCTTGCAGGAGACGAGTGATCTCTGCGGTTTTCATATAGGCTTTTTGCTGAACGGGTTCTAATCCGGTGACAGAGTTGTGATCACCTCATTCAGTGTTGAACACTGAATCGAGTTCATCAGCCACTCGGGTTAGTTCCCCTTAAAAAATTTCAATCCCTGCTCTCTCATGGTTGCAGATCAGCAGAGAATCCTGATGACTTCACAGGCTCTATTCAGTACCATTCGTCATGTAGACACTCCAAACTCAAAAGTCCACGGCTTTTTTGTCGAGGGAAGTACAGGCGTGAAACGGACGAATTGGAATTTTCATCTATTTGATACAGCTCCTCCTGAGTTTGCTTCACAACTGTAAACGAGAAGTGTAAGATTTGAACGGCAATCATATTCGTAACGTAAACTTTGTTTTTCCCAGACAGTTTAGATAAACAGATCTACCCCAGTTTATGCTGACACCAGCTGCAGAGAGATATCTTAAATGCTGTTATTGCGAGTGGCGTTGTTCCACCCCGAGGTAAGTATACGTTCCTCCGACATCCAGATGGTTCAGGCTATTTCCATCTATGAGCTATATATCCTCTCCATTATCCCCTCATTGTCCTTCATTGAGATGAGGACAATGAGATGCACATTTGTCTATTCCGAATTTCATACCAATAGCATGGGTGTACTTTTTCACTACCCTCGAGGCCTAATGGTGATATATTTCTCCAAAAGCATGAAGTTTAACGTCTTCATTATTTTCTCAACCTAATTTTGCGCTAGCAGCCCCGGATCATTAGGATAAACTGATTTTTCGTCATTGCTATAAAAGTGGCAAGGTGGTCCAGAAATAATGTAACGAAACACGCAGCCTCTCAATGTTAAACTCAACCATGAAAAAGTTCGCGTTTTAGACGACGAGTTAACTTCCTCATATATCAAAAAATATACATTACCTTTATTTTAGAGTACTAATTCTTCTTAGAAAGATGTGAAATGATACGAAAATGTGATAATTGAGATAAAAATTGAATTGAATATATCAGTAAATGAAAATGTTTCTCTGACCATTCTTCAATTGTAGTACTCCTCCGACTTTTGGAATCTGTCCTCGTAATGTTTGGAGCTCACCGAATTTCTTGTTGAATACCACAGCGATACCCCTGAACATTTGGAGATCATATGTTACTTAGTGAGCTACTGCGTAATCAATTGGAACCTTGAAAAGGTCTCGTGGCTCTTCTTGAGTTACCTCATGTACGACTTTCTGTCCATTCGAGTATAAAGACATGAACTTCTGGAACGTCATTTCATTTTCTGGTAGTCTGAGGGCGCGAACTTGGTCGTGATTTCCAGCATAAGGAGCCAATTTATTAAAATGGACGACCCTAGGCTTTTCTAGAGGTGGCTTATGGATTCGGTAGACAAGGTCATTTATCTTCTTCATGATTTTGTACGGATCTTCCCACAAGAACTTCGGTGATAAACCACGGCGTTACTTAGTGTAGTACAGCCAAATTAGGTCACCGGTTTCGAATCCTCCAGCATTCGCCTTGATGTTATAGGCCTTCTTCATCATATCACTGCCACTCCGGATGTTCAGATGGACGCGTTCACGGATGTCGTCCATTTTCTGCCGAAGCTTGCCGACATAGCCTTTCCCCGCAGTGTCTTGTTCTGGCAGCGTCTCAAATCTCAGATCGCAAGGAAACCGCAGCTGTCAGCCCATTATAATACTGGCAGGGGTTTGGCCGGTTGACTTGTGCACTGCCGAACGATAGGCCAACAGGAATAGGTGGAGGTACTGGTCCCAGTCTCTTTGGTGATCAAAGAACCTTGGACAAGTGGCGGTTTATGGTCTTATTCATTCGTTCCACCATTCCAACGGACTGTGGATGTAAGGCTGTTGTAACAGAGCATAAATAGGGCCCTGTATGTAATATTTCTAAAGTTACTTGAGATAGCACGTTTCCAAATATTCCGAGAATAGTAAAACATACAAAAAGAACCATAAATGCCTAATAAAAATAAATTACTTGGGAACGAAACCTTTCCTTGTCAAGAAAAGAAATGTCTTTTCTCTTTTGGCGACATCATAAATCACATCTCTTGTAATCGATTGTTCTTCGAAATTCTAAATAGACTTTTAACGGAAATAGGCCATGTGTTTGCGATCTGGACAGAAAAGACCCAGGCCAATTCTGAATAATATTGGAAATTCATTAAGTTACTTGAACGAATATTTTTCAATAAAGAACATATATTGTAATTAGAAATAGAAAGGCAATATGAGAACTATCTCTTCCTCTGGCTGATCGTCGCAAGTTTTTTGATAGTATCTCTTGCAAATTTCATAAGCCATAGTCCAATTACCCACGAAGAGATAATAATTGTATGGACAACTATCGCCATTCTCATGAAGGAAGATCATAGCTTTATGTAAAGTAATGCACGCATCTCTATCATATTACATTTTAGTAGGAATAACTGAATTAGCATAGATTAAAACATCATCTCATATTTTGGGTACAAGTATTGCCATCTTTTGACGAAACCCTTAAGTAAACTCCCGACAGAAATGGTAGCTTCAATTCTGAGCTTGTGGGCGTTACCCACCCTCAAAACGAATAGACAGTAAAATCGATCTTCGGATTGGCCTGAAATCGATAGTGGCACCCAATAACCAATAAGAAATCCAAAATAAGGGAATATCATTTCTTCGCAGGGAGAAATAGTTGTAATGGAAAAAATTAGTCAAATACAAAGTTAGTTACATTTTGATTCTCAACAAGTAAATTTTCGTTTTTTTTTTGTATCGAGTGTTCTGAAAAAGATTATCTCTTATCTCTTTGTAAATTATTTTTGTTCTGTTCTCATGTAATTACGTAATATCCTCGCCAATAAATCAGAAAAGATATCATCTCTTGTTTTATTAAGCAAATCAATAGTGTTAAGTAAATTAGCTCAGTAACGAGGGAGTGGGATTGATCTTCGTCCTCACAATAGGACCAAACACTTCAATCTAACAAGAAAAAGTCCTAGAAAATCATTACCTATTCTTATAAGTGACACTCACCCTCGATAGAAAGAGTGTTACCGTTCGAGAAGAACTAGGGAGCAACACGTCAGCGTATCAAGGTAGGTGGAATCCAATGTTCTTCTTGATTAATATAGAAATTCCGAGTTGGTAACGTAAGATTCTCCAGAAGTACTATCCATATTTGAAGTTAAAATCTTAAGTTGAAATTCGTCAATAAGTATTTCGATATCGATTTTTAGAATTACTTATTTTTCTCAACGTATAGAAGTCTCCGGTCAGTATTAAAGCTAAACATTACTCTCGTTTTGTAGATCTATCAAGTGATACAGAATAAAATCAATCAAGCCCTTAGATCACTTTCTCCAATGCGAACTCACAGGCCAGCCTAATTTTACAATAACCTCGAATGGTACCAAGCTGAGATCATACACAAAGAGGAACATTGGTTCAGGAGGAAATTCAAAGAAGCCGCATACATGTTTTCCAACAATATATTCGGCCAAGCTAGCGTTGAGATACACAACAAATGGAAACCCATAATCAAGCGAAAAATGGCCAACTCACGCCAAACGGTCATCTCCCACTAAACCAGTGAAGCGGAAAAAGGAAAGCAGAAAAGCAGAGACAAGTGAAAATACTCAAATGACATATAAATAGTCAACTCACGGAGGAATCAGTCCAGTCATCACCCGAAGACCATTGTGGATACTAACAATCGAAACGTCGTGAAGTAACTTGGATTGGAATCTCTTTTTTAATTTTATTTTTTGTTCAATTTGTTTTAATTTTATTTTTATTTTATTTTACTATTATTTCATTTCAGGTTTTTTGCTTAATATAATTGTTTTTTCAACTATTCATTATTATTCTTCTTTTTCAATTTTTAATTCTTCGTTTTAGTTCTTTCAGGGATTTCAGATCATTTTATATAATATCAAACAATGGAAGTCCGAACTTATGAAATTCAATATGAAACATTCTCAATCACCTTCAAAGAAACGATAAACAAAATGGCAGACGATTTTTATTGTTGGGAAGCTTTCAAATATATATTTATTGAGTAGATTTCAGCAAAAATATGGACAGACAATGTACAGGAACACAGTGTCACTTGTTCAACACCTATCAAAGTTTTAAGTGATTTTATAATTATTCGAAAAAACAACAAGTTGAATTTTCATTTTTTTTAAAAAATGTTTTTGAGCTCTCTCAGCGATTCGTTTTTATCTCCTCAATCGTTGCAAAATGCCGTCCTTTCATAGTCCTCTTCAATCTTGGGAAGAGGAAAAATTCTCGCAGGGGGGCAAATCTGGTGAATACGGTGGTTGAGGCATGAATATGGTGTTGTTTTTGGCCAAAAAGTTACGAACAAGCAATGACGAGTGAGCAGGTGCGTTATCGTGATGTGTGCTTTTTTGGTCTTGGCTTTGCTGAGCTTTTCCATCGGGACGATTGTACTTTGGTTTTGATGTTATAACCATATACCCATGATTTATCACCAGTTATGACCCTCTTGAGCAAATCTGAATCGCCGTTAACATTATTTGGCAATACCTGAGCAATGCTCATGTGACGGTTTTTTTGGTAAAAATTCCATTAATTAAACATTCATCTTATTTTTTGAACTGTGCATGTACGTCAAGTAGAGTGTCGTTAGCAATCGGAATATTATGTTAAGTCACACTGCAAAGATATTCTACTTTTCTAAATGATCCCGTCTGAGCTTAATTTCGTGTTGATTCAAACTGGTTGAAAAAGTGCATCTGGAGTAAATATTTAAATTTATTAACTTTGAATTACACAGATCCACTTTAATTACTACCTCAAACAATTGTAATGGAAATTGAACTGGATATCCTTCATGAAAATTCTGTAGAACATTATGAGTGGAATAGTTTTCATATGAAATTAAGAAACATTTATTATCGTAGAGAGCCTAAGCCTTTCAAAAATGAATTTGTTCTAAAACATACTTTCACTAAATCTATAGTAAAAGGAGAAGATCTGTTTTTCAATTCAAAGAAGTTGTGACAATGGACAACGAAAAACAGGAAAAAAGAAAAGGTTTGTGAAGAAGCACCAAAATATTTAGTTCTAAACTCGAATTCATTGAGAGTTCAATGAGAAAGTGAAGTTATAATTACGATATCTATTATCTACTGATCAATATAATTTGATTTTTTTTTCAAAAATCCCCATTTTTCGAAAATTATGAGAAGTGTTCGAAAATTATGAGAAGTGTAGTTCGTGGTGTTTGGTAACTGTATCTTGCCGCGTATAAACCGCTCTGAGTGGAATCAGATACCTTTCTTCCTTGTTTCAGTCTATCAAGGTTGTTTGGGCCTGCAATCAGACAAATGACTCGCAGTTTCCTATATGTGAGCCATAATAAACCCTTGCGGGTTGCTGTGGAGGGTCGAATAGACCGACTCACTTTGGACCATCTCTATATGTGAGCAATATTCTAAAGCAAATTCAATTTGAGCTGTATGAAGCATCAGAAGTTGCTCAGATGTCAACTTTCTGGTTCGAAATATGGTTCCAAGTTTTTGAGAAGCTGACTTTGCTTATACCAGTAACATGACTTTACCAAGGTATATTTGCATCCAATCTGCCACCTAATAAAAGAGCGCAGCCAGCGGAATTGTGGGCATAGAATATAGAATAGAGAAAATTATTTTTGTCTGATTTCTATTAAGTTTATTATTTGTTACGAAGGCTTTCGGTTTATTAGATAGATAAACTTAGTAGAAATTAGATAAAAGTTAATTTGTTCATTCTATATTCATTATGAGTTTCTACAAAATACATAGGTCATCAATCGAACAAGGAATTGTGAACCCTGACCTGACATTAACATGTCCGACTTCATCACATTCAACTTCTTTGAAGAAACTGCTCCATGAGTTTTCGTAGCATTAAATCACGCTTGGTTCCTGACAACCCAAGCTGAAATTTTGTTCAGATACTCATTGGGATATAGAACGTTTTGTGTTTACCGTAGATGTGCATTGGTAGCTGATGTTCGAGCATCCAAATGGAAAGAAGAGACAAATGTATTATCGTCATCAAAGGAAAATATTGAATTAGTGTTTTTTTTCCAATGAATCGTCGATTTACAATTTAAAAAAGGTTGAGGACAATATGGATCTTTGTGGAACACTAGCGTTGATGGCAAATGTATCGGGATGAGAACCGTCGCGAACTTTGAGAAAACTTCGAGAAAGCTGGAAAGCCATGAACAAAGACGAACCAATAAGCCGTAACATTAAAATTCAACTGGTTAACTCTCATGCCATACATGGTCTTACTCCGAAACACTCTGTGTTTCTACCCCTACCTCTTGGTGTTTCTACAAATGTGGGTAACATATTATGTAAAAAGGTCATCTGTAGATCTTTGCGTTCGGAAACCATATTAATGTTCGCTTGGCATCTTGAAGCATTCCAAATAAATAAGAATTTGTTGATTAAAAGCTTCCTCCATCATATAACTTGTATTACAACTTGTTCATAGTTTTTTTTGGAAGATTTTACTTACTTTTTTGGATCCACTTTGAACCCGAGCGCGTTTCCAACAAAAAAGATGAGATGAGCAGCCTACAGAACACTGGTGTAAGTTCTTCGGACCACTTCAGGACCAGAAGCTTTGTTGATGTTTAGCTGTTTCAGTCTAAAAATTCGCTTTCAACAAATAACAATTGCCTTCAAGTATTGTACGCAGAGAGAAGAATAGGTGGTGTTCAAAAGTGAAAGTCAGGTGAAATTGACACCTTTGCCATGAAATAAATCTGTTGAAATTACTTTTCCCATTCCTGAACAAAAATATCTTCCTTACCAAGGAAGCATCATCAAGATGTGAATAACACTCAGCAAGCAAATTTGATTTTTCTATCACTGTTGTTGCTGTTGAATTAGTTGACTTTGTGAAATTTTGGCCAACCTCTATAACAACTGAACAGACTGGCAAGAAGTTGCTACTAATTCTCTAGTTGTGCCATTAATCACTTTCTTCTATTCATAATTCATATTTGTTGCGAACGTTAACAAACTTGTTACGATTTTCGGCACTGGTATTTTCGCGCCACTATAGTTTGACGTGATTTTTTCAGGCAACAGTTTTGCTAGCGACTTCTGTTGATTCAAGCTTTGTTACTTCAGAAGTTTCATTAGATTCAGATTCAGAAGTATCATTAGATTTTAAACAAACATCAAGTTCGAAAATGGTCTTGAAGATCTACCCATTTCGTAGATTTGTAATGTCAAAATCTGCTTGTTTTGGGTTGTTCTATAGCACTGATTGCACTAAAACTGAAATTAATTTGTGGTCAGACGACCCCAAAAGGAGAATTTACGGTAATAGTGTAAAGTTCAAGATTGGTTGTACAGATCTAGGCGAATAGCAAATTTCTCGATCACGGTCAGAAATCCTTGTCGGCTTGTTCATAATCTGAGTAACAGCGTTGTTTACTGAAAAGTCATTGAATTTGCGGACTTCCTCATCATTGTTATTTGAGAATATGAAGCAATTGAAATTATGGACATGTTAATCGTCAAATGTAGGTATTTTGGCTCTGGAATAATTCATTTATAAGAAATTGATGGTGTTCGTTAGTGAAGAGAATAGTGCTCCGTATTGTGTGTTTCTTGAAGTTTGATAGACGCAACTTACGAGTCTAGTGATTTCATTAGAGAAATTTCAAAGTTATGTCCAAATCGGAAACGAAAGTCGTAGCCTGGGCTCAGAAAGTTGACAGGACTTCTTAGCACCTGCTTTGATTTCGGTTAGTACCACAATATTGGTTTGCAGATGTTGAGTATAGTCCTGATGTTGCAGAAATTGATTTGGAAGTCGCTGCTATATAGGTATTTCATCACGACCAGAAGCTTTGTTGACGTCGAGCTGTTTCAGTGCCCATGGCGTAAAATAAATATGTTGAAAACACTTTTCCCATACCTGAATAGAAATATATCTCGAAGAGCGTTTTCCTTACCAAAGGAGCATCATCAAAATTCACATAATTCACACAATTCACAATTCTTTTGATTGTCAAAGTTGCATTTTTGTTTTGTGTTGTCTTTATAGGCAGGTAGGTAGGTAATTAACTATTTTTCACAGGTCATTTATATTACAAACAAGCTAATGCAACACTATGACAGAAAAAAAGACTCTATTACCAATGCGAAACTGCGGATAGTATTAAATATATCTCATTTTTGGTTCAGATATTACACTATTTCAATCCCAACAAAAGAATCCTAATAATCATACTAACAAATTACTGTATAATCAACATATTACCGATAAATATAGCTTGTTAATACCTATAGCTGTCAAGCTTTTAATTATCTGATTATATTTCTTATATGTGGATAGATTATAGTGTAATAATGAATGATAATGATTTGAAATTGGCCGCAATTATTTTCTGCAAGATTTAACACACCATTTCACAGACAGGCTCGTATTTATCTATTTCGAATCAAACTGTCATATGCATTAACTCAACCTGTAGATGCTACCAGCACATAAACAAATATTCAAATTTTATTCTCGACTACATCCCGTAACGTAAATACGGATGCATATGAAGGTTTATATAAGCAACGTTTACAGTTTCGGGAAGTGTGGGCTGAATGAGAACAGAGCCGGGTTTCATATATATTTTATTTCCTCAATAAATATTTGGTGATATTTTACATTTTGTCATCATGTAATATTTACACAACGTGTTCGTGTTCCATAAAGTATTTTTTATAGATTGTAGAACTTAACCTTCAGTTATACAAATTACATTTTATTGAAAACTTGACACCAAAAAAGATCTTCAATGAAATGCTTACTCCAAAGTGATGGAAGAACAGACTTTGGCTAAAAGACAGCAAGAGCCTCGCAAGAAATAGAAGCCATCATAACCAGTGCTTGCACTTACCAATATTAGAGGATTGTCGGAAAGAATAAGAAGAAGTGATTCCAAGTACAACATCAGAACCTTCTTCAGATCCGGAAACACCATTTGCAGCACCCTTATGAAAACCAGTCCATCAAACGCAGACTGCGATTCCAAGAATAGCAGTCATTGGATACCCTGCGAGTGCGGCAAATCCTAAATCGATGAAACTAAAAGGCCATTGAAAGTCCGCATTACTGTGCACAAGAACAAGAAACTCTAGTTTTTCACAACGTACAGTATCCCTGGGTACAAACTGAAGAAGCATTCATAAACCGAAATATATTCTGTTTCATATTCTTGACAACTTCTGTTCATCTAACCTACCCATTATTTCAACCCAAAAACGGTTATTAATTTTTGAAATTTCATTCAGGACAGTGTCTTAAATCATGAGCTGGTATGGATATTTTATTTCAACAAGATGGAGCACCACCACATTATTCCAGACAAGTTATAAACTATTTGGATACTACTACTACAGAGCCAAAATATTTGTAGAGATATTGACGTCACTGTATTCGAAAATGTTTGGCGTGAAATATCGGATTGGCTATTCATATGTCAAAAAGTTCAAGGCAACCGTTTCGAGCATCTTCTGAACTGACCTCAAGCTCATTACCTCATATTATGTAGTTAAATGTCAATGTATTCAGGCAATTATTGAAAGTTCCGCCATTTTGTAGAAGTTGAAGATATTGACATTATATTCTAGGGTTCCATTTAATTTTTTTTCCAATGGCGCCCAGTGGCCATTTCGAAAGTTTCATCTGTCAATTTCACTTCAAAATAAAGCATTCATGCAATAATTTCATTATCAAGACAAATTTAAATTTTTTGAGTTGACCCGTTCAAAAAATAAAAGGGGAGGGGGGCATCAAATAATTGCACTGTATAGCGAAACACATGTCACCCTGTATAGTGAAAATCGTACAATAAACTGTATTAATAAGTTTTAATATGGATTTTCATCAAGTATCGGTCAGTTCTATTCTATAATTCCATACTTACTACAACCCAGAATTGGAATTCGATTCAAAAATATTCATTACTGATCAACAATATTAAAGAATCCATATTTTCATTTCAGGACTATGAAAATTCTCCTGTCAGTTCTGATTCTGAGCCAAGGATTACAGGCAATAGAAGGATTTGGATTGTTTTCAGTGTTATCCCAAGTGAGAAAATTAGTCAAAGCCGGAGTAAATTCTGTAGAATATCTCTACTCACCAAATCGTCGACAATCAAATGATATAGGTAGGTGGTACTCAAAATTTGTGATATACAATATATCACATAGGGTCTTCCAACAGGGATTTCAGAACTTTGCCAATTGATAACGGCCATTATCTTGAAGTTACATCTGTCAAGTTAGTTGTCATTCATTCATTTCCAAATCACCATGGGGGGATATATCATTCAACAACACGGGCAAATTGTTTTATCAAAATTAGTGTTCTGTTCGGGCAACGTACCGCGCGTTTCGACCATTTTATAGATGGATAGATAGATAGATATTTATTTTCTCCTTCATTGCCACTATTACATGTATTAGGTAAGTCAGAATTACATAAAATGAAATGTAAAATGTATAAGGTATATATACTAAACATATCTTCAATAGACATGGATTGTGAACGTCAACAAGGATATAAACCAAGGTAAGCTTATGGAAATTACATAAAATATGAATTGTGTACAATTAAATAGCATACAACAGATACAAACTTAGTATACTGGAGATAAAATCCATGTATAT
>WOGO01003024.1:0-14892 GCA_015342085.1 Leptinotarsa defecta | reverse complement strand
ATGTAACTTATAATAAATTTTTATGCAATATTTCCATTCAACTCAACTGTGAATTGCTTTCATTTCAATTCCGTACGAAACTAGACCGCTATATCCACTGATTTACATTTTTGATTAGCATATGTTATTACATTGTTCTAACAAAATTGTTGGTATTTGTATTCACTAGGCGACTTTTATCAGTTGTTCACCTGAAAATACCGGTTTCTTACTGTGAAACAGAAGCATGTCTAACAGGACACAAATTATCTTGATCTTCAAATTAGTATTCGAACTAGTTGTTCTTGTAAAACAACGTGTTTCTAATCGAATGAATCTGAGCCCTTTTTTGAAAACATCAATAATGTACTTACCTTTGGTTATACATACATAATATACAAGGTCGGTCAAATATAAACCCTCAAACAGTTTTTTGAAGTAAGAGAACACTGATAACAGAATCGAGGGTAGCGAAGCATATTCTAAAATGAAAACGGATATATGATCCCAAAGTGAATTTTCAGAAAATTTCCTGTATGTGTAGTCATGTAGAATATCTTTTATTTTTTGACATGTGTCAAAGGAAATATAGCTGTTTTCAGTTGAGGCGTTGTCCATAAGTGTTTTTTTTGTTTTAAAAACGGGAAAATACTACCATCTAAAGAAAACTAAATATAGAAATTTCTTGGACTCTTCAGTGGTTTATATTACGGAGTAACTTTTTGGGGTGAACTTTTTAGTTTGCTCTACTAATACTTCTGCAGATTCTTTATCGATTCAGCTTTGTTTTCTCCCCAGATATTGAAGAGTTTTAACAACCAAAAAACAGTAAGACACATATACCATGTTATATTGAACAGCGGCTCGTTTTCTATTTCAAAAATTATTAACCTGTTTGTTTTTGAAAAAAAAACACTCACCTCATTTCGGCGACAAAAACGTTCTAATTGAACGAATAATGGTGTTTAATTGATTGCTGATTGCGAATGGCATTCACGTTTACGTCTTCGATTCCCGTTAGATGTGGTTCTTTCTCCCCAGGCGCAACATATGGCCAAGAAGAAAATTACTCTAGGTAGACTCAGTTGGCATTTTTCTTACCAGAACTACCGTAATCTGGTTGCATTATCAACTTCCACAAAGAGATCAACATTTATTAATGTACTGCGTATTAACATCGTAAGTAGTCCTGTAACGTTATATTAATGTCAATATAACGTTGTTGAGTGACCATTTGCTTTAACAGGTTGACGTTATAGGTCAAGTTATTGATCTTCCACTTGAGAATTGAAAAATAGCAGGCAACTTTAGGAAGAAATGCGAGATTGAAGTGATCACGGGTTCTCTGTAAGTATTAAAGATCAGTTGATTCCGTTAAGCTTGCTGATTCGAATCGAAATTCAAAGGGTTATATTCCTAGGAGAGATTAATTTTTGGGAAAGAAAGTTTTTGGCTTGTCCATCTTTAAAAACAATGTGAGAATTTTCCAAAAAAAAAAGGAACAGCTAATACGTATATATAATTCTCATTTAACACGGGAATGTTATTTGAACGTTTTATTTGTCGAGTAGATATTCATTGAGTTTGAAATGAGTAGGATTCATGTTGCAACAAAAAACTTATCCAAAAATATACCATATGGATATAATATTTATCGTTTTCATTCAGGTACACAAGGTACAAGAAAAGTGTATGTAATTTTGTATAGTAGCAGAAAAAACAAGTTTAAAAATGTATGCCTTGACTGGTGATGAATCAAATAAACTTTGAAGTTATATATGTACTTCACACATTTTGGCAAAAAAGTATAACTTTTGTTTAAATCTAAATATCCTAACTCGATCCCATATTATTTTGTCAAAAATTATCTCCGCCTACGCTTAAAAATGGATTACTTCAAATTTAGGTTAGGGTGGCTTTGCATTAAGCTCTTTTTCTCGCTATTAGGAAGCCGATCTTATCGGATTAAACAGCTGGGAAGTTTGCCAGTGGTTTTCAGGTCTTGTATTTCGTCTGGATATAATTTCACTTTGACCCGAAGATTCTGATGAGTTGCTATTTTGCGATTGTTCCTTTTTCATCATATTCGTATTCAACTTGAAGCATCTGGAAATTCAGTTCGTTGAGTTTTTATGCAACAGAAAAGAGGTTATATTTTGTAGGTGGTTGTGAATTCTCTGGTGAAAGTTTTTGTAAAAAAACTCTTCTTTCAGAAGAAAAATGTTTGTCAGGATCGAATTAAAATTCATTGCATTGCAGATTGTGAATGAGTTCAACTTTTCACAGCCACAGCACCAGAATCTATGAAACCTGATGCTAGGAGTTTGGTCTAACTGCACGTCTAACCTTGACGTCTGATACACTTATATTATTCTACGAATAACCTTTTTAAAAAAGAAAACCTCAATAAGAAATCGCTGTCACAGGCAGGATGTAACATCAACACAATTAATTCTTATCCGTTATTTTTTTCCTCTCGAAAAAATGTTCAATGACACATTGTGGATTCTTATCTTTATCGGATACGAAGTTATCTTGTGATTAGTATCACAACTCTAAATATATTTCAGAGATTTTTGTGTTCCTGACATCCTGACAAGTGAGAGCTATGTACATAGTTTTCAAATTCATCGTACTGTATACATAATACATTATAAATCGTCAAGCTTCACTGTTCATTGTACTCAATTAAAACAAATATAGTAGCAAGTACCTTAATTGGTTGTAGATATTAAATGGAATCAGTTGGCACATCCTTGATAAATGTTTGTGACTTTAGTTTTATTCGTATATTTCGATAGCGCGGACGACGGGACGGTACTTTACGCTTCTAATCGATTATCGAATGTTTCGTTTAATCCGTCCATATGGAAATTTAACGATTTCACGACAGTATTGATATTGAGTCAATCGTGCACTTGACCTGGAAAAATCCGGAGCGGCATGTGTTTGTATCGCGAACTACCCTGTGATTCCGCCTCGATTTCGTCTGTCATGTAGCGGTCCTCCTCAGTGCAAATCGTGATTTTATGCGATATGGTGTCTTTTGTGTTTCGTGTTTGATGTTTATGGATATCGGCAGTTATGTGGTACCCGTGCAAGGTTTTTTTGCAATCTGTTTCGCAGAAAGATGCAGGTACAGAGTTTTCAGTGTACGATGATTTCTCATGCACCGATTTGATAATATATAAGGTTTCACTAAAATGTGTAATTCCGCTTAGCTCTTGAAAGAGAACAAAGTTTATGCAAATGTTCGGAACGTTCTGTATCCATCACTGATGGTAACAGTCACGTTATAAATACTTATTTTCATAGATAATTTTAAAATTTCTGCAAATCTTTCAAATGACGTATATATTCTCATCTGTGTAACCTTTAAATATATTCTAGAAACGACTTTGGTTCAAAAGGCTAGAAGACAGACATGTCAACAACAAAAGTTTCTGGTTTTCGTAATTCCGAAATGTGGAAATTGAGTTGCACTAGTGCTTCGTAGGTTCATAACGTGTCCTGCAAAAAAAGGGATCATTTTCTTTCCTTTTAATCTACGACCAGTATGGTGTTCGCAAGCAAAGATCTAGAGTTAACTTGACTCAATTGCATATTTTTCCCATTGAGCTGGCATTTCTCAAAAATTCACATTGTCTCTAATCAATTTCTGTTGAGAAAGACCAGCAATCTCATATATTGTTTCGCTGTTGTCATCACGCTTTTCCAGTTCCAAGTTTGTGTTAGTTCCCTTCACCAAGAATATAAATCTAGATGATTTAACTTCACTTCAATGGTGAGGTTTTTTGATTTGCACCTGAACGCTCACTTGGAATTTTGACATTATATCGTCATGCTACTGTGAAATATCTTATCACACTGATATTATTCGAGAAATATACCTTAAAAAGGCAATAAATATTTATTAAATAATGAGCATTCCGAATCAAACATGGCGCAGTCGGTAGGATGCAAATCTGAAAGGAATTTGATAACTAATCAGAGGTAATATTCAAGAGCGCTAGTGTCAAATTTGAAGGTTAGCTACTGATAATATGCACATTCTGTTAGTGTAAAAATCTGTATTTTTTTTCATCAACCAGCTGTCGCTTTCTACGAACGACAACTCTCAAATGTCAAAAATTGTCCGAACTGAGAATTAATGAGGTCTCACCTTTCGACGTGCAATTCCTAGCATGGAAAGTCAAGTAAGATACGTTTTACGAGGGTCCGAGGCGTCATGTTAATTATAAGATATAGTGTTGTTACATATATAAGTGTAATTACAACGGGGGTAGGGCAAATTGGAAAAATTAGACAGCGTTAGTGATTTCGCTTTATGCAGTAATATTCAGCACTATCATTGTTCAAACTTTGATTTTTATTTTCAAAGTACAGTAGAATGTATATATTCAATTAATAGTTCTAAAGCCTTTTCAAGTTAAAAAACACACAGTGATTCATTTGAAGTTCTCACTTCTTCAATATCATCTCCCTCATCAAGCCAATTTATTGAGAGAATTGATTTCCTTGTTGACATACTCCTAAGAAATTCTAATAAACTTTCCAATTTCCTTATCCACCTCGAAGTGTTCATTTCCCGCTAGATAAATGAACACGTAGGTTTCACTTTTGATAGTGGAATCTTGTTTTGCAAATGGAGACCTAAATAGTGTACTTGAATGAGACCAAGTCCAATGGAATTATAGTGAAAGTGAGCATCAATTGATTATGGAACTATACAGATATTCTGTTTGTACACCTAAAAATTATCTGACTGAACCGTAAAAATAAATGGTCACCATCATATGTAATCTAGAATTGGATGATTGATAAATTGCTATACCGAGTTTTGGGGTTATTCTCATGTATAGAATCTCTACAGAAATAAATTCTTAATTAAATGAAACACAGTGTCTTTTGATTCATTAGTTTTCCCCCAGTCAAGGTTTTGTTTTGAGACGTAGGTACCTCAACCTTTACCTCATGTCATGTAAAAATTTTGTTTTGAGTTATCATTTTTCAAATATTTTGTGATTTGCTTTCATATTGTATTCGTTTGAAAATGTCCTTAAAGGACGAAGCTGCATTTGATTTTAGTAATATATGTTTATCAACGGTATGTTATCTACACTCTTCAGAGGATAAATATATATGTATCTATCAACCAAAACTAAAACCAAAATAGTATATGGCAAACATCCCACAAGGTACCTACCTATACAATCTAATCTAATGAATAAAAAAAAGGGGGGGGGAAACCCAATGAACTACTGTGTTTTCCGGATGGTTGAAAAGAAAGTGAGCTTTTGAACAACAGAAAAATATGACAGTTGTCATTAGGCATGAGCTCACGTTTTACCAGTCACCGTCAGCAATAAACCAGTTGACCAATCAATGTGCCACTTTTATTTGAAGCCCAAAAACGTGACAGTTTAGATTAATTGAATTCGTTCGAGAGAATTTGAGCTCATTTATAGGTGAAACATTGTTCAATATGATTTGTAATCGTTGCGCTCGATTGAACTGAACTATACGCGAAGAAAGAACAAAGAACAAAAATCGGCCGTGCAGGTGGGTGTGATGAAACGAATCCACGCGTACTACTTAAATAATAACTTTTCTACGGTACTTGCTGACCTAAGTGCTCCTTCATTCCGGCAAGACACCTTATGAATTATTTTTGCTTGTCGTCGTACCCAATAACGTAGTAGCCGAATAGATAATCGCGCAAACAGATATGAGTCAGACCACTTATGTCGTTTGTCATTACTAATAACATGCACGCTAGTAAAATTAACCTTGGCTTATATATGTTTTTTGTTGTTTTTACCGTTCCTTTGTTCTATTCAGGATGAATTTTCAACGCCGAGTTCTACGCTGCGTATGTTGACCTATTAACCCTGCATAATTTTACTATTTCATGCGAAACTCGTGTAATTATCTTCATTTGCAAAAGTGAAATGTCGATGAGAAATTGCTGGAATGGATTTGCCAATTGATTGAAAAAATCATGACTATATAGAGAAATTCGTTCAAGGTTTATTGAATCAGATATTCTTTTGGGTCATTCAATTGAAATATTCTTAGCATTCGAGTACTAATCACAGATCACATAATGGAACGTACGAAATTTGTGTTCATTTAGCAATATAGAAAATGACTGACTTTTAAATAAATGTCGAATGAAAATATCGTTTCGAGAGTCGTTTCTTCAACCTTATAACGTACCTTTTCGAAAATATTCAACTGGAAACTATTACTGGAGTTTTTTCCCAACACCAAACCGTTATTTTAACACCTCGACAAGTGTTTCGATTACTAAGTGATCATCTTCAAGAGGAAGATCAGAAACTACAGAATATAACTAATTGAAACGCGCAGAACCCGATCCCATGAGTATATCTGGATAAAATGTGGCCTATGTCACTTCTGAATAATTTTGCTTCCTAATTATAAAGGGCTTATTAAAATCGGTTCAGTATTCTTACAGTTTATCGATTTCAGATGACTTGCCCCGACTTCGTTCAAGTAGATGGAAAGATAACTTAGAACTTTCTTTCGAGTAATAGAATATAACAACAACAATTGCTTTAATTCAAATTTTTGTAACGAGAATTCTCAGTTTACCTTTCTGTCCATCTATCTGTATGAAAAATTTTGTAGAAATTCAGTTTATTTGTTATTACTATGTCGAAATTACTGTCGGCTCAAAGTTTGTTGTTGTTGATATTCTCTACGTACAGATTGTCAGAATTGAATGAATCTTTATCGGATTAAGGTAATTCCATTATATCCTCAAAATATGTAGTGCTCAGTATATGACTGACAAAATGTTTTGAAACGTAAATAAGGATTAGTAGTTACATGATACGAGTAGTAGTTGTTGGGAATAATCGTCTTATAGAGAAAAATTTGTAACCAATTAGACTTTAAAAGATTACATCCTACCTATCGAATATCTATTATTCATTTAAACAGTTCAGGGTAAGCCATTTCTTTGTTCAAAACCGCATCGTTTATTTATATCTCGGAGTAGTACTAATATGGTCCATTTGAGGCTTAATAAGGTTAAAACGAACTGTTCTGTATGACATTTCTTGAATACAAACGTTGTCATTTCAAACGGTTGTTCTCTTTCTCGTTTATCATTCCTTATGTGGTATATTCCCCTTTTTCATTTGCATATATCGCATATAATTTCGTGAAAAGGTCATATACTTATAGAATACCAAAACGTCGAATGCATTGTCTCTATTGTTCAGTGTAATTGTTGCTGTGCATGCGTTGGTTTTCGAAATGACCATTTCAATTAAGGAAATCTTTTTGGTTACGTAAAACGTACGGTGAATGGAAATTACTTTCATAGTCTCAAGCACGAGATAAGGCTTTTTGGGATTCGTTCTGAACACAATGCCTATTCATTCAGTTGATATAAACTTGAACATACATTTTATAATTCATCATAGTTTCAGTAGTTGGTGAAATACAGGGTGTCAATTTGAAAACATGTTTCCACATTTATATCTCTTTATGCCGGGTGACTTGATTTTTGCCAGGATGCTGACGAAAATGGATCCGGATATGAAACAGGTGCTAATATTTGATCAAATTCTTCGTATACTCATTGACACTCTTCTGATGTGAAGAAGCACTGGTTGTGACTCCACTTCTCTACATAGTTGTACGCGCCAACTAAGATGAGATTTTGATGCCCATTTAAAACCAAATTGTACCCGCCTCAGATGTATATAAAATAAACTAATAATATTATGGGTGTTATTTTTATAAAAGCCTATTGTGCCTCGATAAATTGGTCACTAACAGATCTGCAGGGTGTCCCAAACCTCCGACAAAATTCGAACAGTTACAGAAAAAAGTTACTATGATGAATTTCAGGCACCACTTAAATTCATGTGTCGTTATGTGTTGATAGCATAATGTTATATTTTTTCGTATGAAACGCCCTACATTTAATTGCATTCATAGAATATACATAAAACAATAAAACACAATATAAGGATAGAGTAACATTGGAAACAATACAATATGAAAGTAATTTTTTGACATTCTTATGAAAAACATGAATTACACGGCGAATATCCATTATTTTATATGACTTTCTTTCTTTTATTGAAAAACTTATTTGGCCGTTATTTTTCAATGACCGCTGAGCTTTTTGTAAAATTCTACCCACTGTAAGTCCTTCCTTCAACAAAGTATTTTACTTTAAAGCTAACTGAACTTACGTTATTCAAGTTAGGTAATCGAAAAACAAACTTACGTATGTCTAATAATATCTTTAAATAAAAAATGTGAGAAAACATATCATTTTGAAACTAAGGATCCGACATGTATTAATACAAACAGCACCATAACATTTTTATTGAAATTCCCGGTTCATCATCAATTTTTACAAATTATTCATTTCTGATTGACTATTTATCAAAAAAATATGTTCATCTAATATTCTATATGTTTACTGATTGATTCGGCCGTTACTTAATGAAGATCCATAGTAGGTAATTTCATAAACTACACCTCACAGTAGCTTCTTCAACGATAGCGATAGCTAAAGTTCCGTAATCACTAGACGGTTACACAATATCGCGGATGTCTATAGATATATGCATGTAATTCAGTATTTATCGAATCTATCTGAATAACATTTAAAATCGGATACACTCACGCTTGAAAGCACGCACATTTATCATTATTATTCACCTGTTTATACAAAAGTGCCATGACATTATATCAGAGCCGGATCAATTTATATCATACTCCCAGGCGGGCAATTCTCAAGAGACCTTCTCCATGTTCTCCATATTTAGTAGGTTTCATGAGAGTGTTATTTAATATCATAAAAAACTAAAAACCAATGAAAGAATAATGTAACGGATAAAAGTATGTGGTTTTTATGGTGCAAGTAGGCTAGGTTGAATATTGATGGTGAACAATGAAATTGATTGAGTTAGTTTTTATTTCCAATTCTATACATTATTGCTACAATAATTGCTACAGATTACATATACATATCAAAAAGGGAATCTTTAGCTAGACAAAAGTTTTCATAAATCAAATGGAAATGTTGAGAGAGAAATGTCAAATTTTATCAATACAGTTTTCTATTGGGGGCGAATTATCTACTGTAGAATTCTTAAGATGTGGAAAGTTAGAAAAGTTACAGCGAAGATAAACTCGGCGCCTTCGCCAAAATGCTGAGAAAAACCGTTTCCTGCCCTGGGAACTTTAACGGAAAATCGTGATTGGAATCCTCGTCGTTATCGCACTCGTTGCATTTCGAACAAAAGCTCATCGTTGGATTCTACACAAAATTTAATCAAAATACTCCTTTCATCGCAAGTGGTATTCGACGTGACTTCGGAAAGCGAAAGAGCCTCTGTAGATCTATTTCAGATTTCATTGTTAGGCATTAACAAAAATTGTTGTCTCGGGTAACAACATGGTTTTACGATCAGAATCCGCCTTTGCATTTAAAATACCGAATCTAATTTTATTTTGCAATAGCTCCTTCGGTAAAACCTTCTTTCAGGCCTAGGTATGAAAATTGAGTATTCTGAGGAATATGTGATATTAAGTTTTTTTTAGTTTGTGAAAATAATGTTCAATTTTTTTTCATATAACTATACATAATAATTATGTAGGAATCAAAATCAGTCTGTTGACTGTATCGGCATATCTCGAATTTTATTTCAAATTTTAATTCGAAATATTTGTTAATGTAGTTCGAGAATATTTCAAAAATATTTCGAAATGTAAAATTCATTCATTATTCTCTTGTATTTTTCATACTGATAGATGTTGTCACTGAATTCTATATAAAATCAATGATTTGCTTTTTTTTTCATGATTGCAAACTGGCAAAGTAATAAAAATAAATTAGCTAACTTAACGACTGCATTGGCTGATGGTTTATCACGATATTTGTTTTGCGGCCAGAAATAGTTTTCATAGAGGATTTGCAAGTGTATGATAATATTCATGAAGCCAAGAATTCGCCTAATTACTGCATTTGCAGTTAGCTAAACCACGTTTCAAAATTCAAAAGCGGAACACACCTGTTCGATGTCTAGTTCAAATTATTATTATTTTACCATGTAGAAATAGAATTTACCTCTTTACGTTTTTTTGCCAGATATGTAGTCATTGAAATTTCATACATTCAAACATTAAATAAATCCAAAAACACGACTATTTTTAATTGTATTTAACTGTTTGCCGCAGGTTACTGACAGACAGCTGTTTCAAAATTCTCGGAGTAAATATCTACACACATGCTTCGAAATGAAAGCAAAGAAAAACAGCCACCTCCTCGATCAAAAACACATCAAAGGCATTCCAATTGTCCCCGCTATGTAGCATTTACAGTGGAAAACCATTCCCAATTCTTCAAGGGGTACAATGATTTTCAAAAATACAGTCATCGAACAACAAAACAGATGAATTGATGAAAAATAAAAATTGTCAATTTGTGCCATTTTTTCAAATGATATATATTCATTATTATTCAACCAACTGTTTTAACTAAAGTTCGAATCAAATCTTCGTCAGAAAAATTCTCACATATGTAGGAGTTCGGCCCCTGAACCTACTCTGAGGCCGCTAAATTGCATCTAGGCTAAACACAAATATCTAGAATTGGCCCTGTATGTGAATCCGTAGAGTTAAAAGTTCAGTTGAATGACAAATAATTTCGCACATCAACCTGTACAACTGTGTAACAATTCAGACGCCTATAGGAAATAACTTATCTCACTTTTCAGTATGTACCTATCTCACTTTTTAGATAAGTATACTATTTGGTAATTAATATTCAGTACTATTCATATTCTTCTTATACCCTCTCAAGATCTGAATATAAAGGGGTTCAAATTTCTGCGGCAGACGCATTATCTGTCAAACTCGTAATCTGGTACATGTTCCATCATCTCTGTTCATCTTTGTTCTTTCCTCCCGACTCAATGTTAGGATCGAGATTTAAACCTGACCTACTTTCCAGCCTCTGAATAATCTCGGGGCCTTTGATGTATCCGGCAACGCAGTACAGATTCTTGGTTGCCATTACTTGCTCGGAGGAGGAAGAAGGATTAATATCGTTAAGAGTAATTTCATTCTCTTTATCATTATCACTTTGATGAATTGATGCAGTTAAAGTCCAAGTGCCTACTTCGCATAGATTATGTTCTTGGAGTTTGGATCGAATAAGAAGTTTGCAAGATGGTATACACCTGACAAATGGTTGCATATGCTGTTGAATGGAAAGTTGAACCAAGTCAAGAATTACATGTGAAACGTCTTGTTTCTTTTCAATTTTCATGTAGAACTGGAAAATTTTCCCTTCAAAAACACAGAAGTAGCCACTAATTAGCATTAGTTTCCCCGTTTTCAAATTTAAAATTCCGTTAGTATTAAATTCCTGGTGAATGTTTTTCAGGTAATATTATGAAATATAAAATAAATAGTTGAGTTTCAATGGAGGTGTTTTGAAATTCAGTATATCACCAATAAGAATTTTTCCATTTTTCCAAATGTCATTTTTGTCCTTCATTTTGCATGCTATACAGATTTCAATTTCAACTGGTGGCCTAGAACAAGAACAACCAAAGTTAATTGTGTGTCATGTTTCTTGTTTTCACTATTTTAAATAAGACCTACTATATACATTCGAATAAAAAATAAAGAAAAAGTCGATACCATTGGTTTTTTAACGTTCCAGTGAAACTGAAATTGGTTTCAAAACATTGCATTAGAAGTGAGCCTAAACTCGGAGGCTCTTAATACTCAAAACTGCAAACTTTGGTCCTTTCAGATCGGAGCAACAGAAATAAAACCTATACTTTGAATTTTCTATCTTGTGATATATTGATAAAAAAAAGTAGATCTCCCGCCACCTTCAGACATTCGACAACGTCGCATTTCCTCTTTGAACGCCTGCGGGCCGACGGAGATGCAAACCTCCGCTCGGAAAAGCCATCTCGATGCCATCGCCGATCGCAGCAGTCCCGTTTAGAATTCGGTTTCGACGGCCTCTTGCCGACGCCGACGTTTTTCGCGTGAGCCGCGAGCGTCCGCGTCGATTTCCTTTTTTTCGAGCGGATCGAACGCAAACCACATGTAAACGATTGTCAATGGAACGCGGAAACATTTGCTTGAAATAAAAGAAAATCCAAAATCAGCTGTGTGGATATATTCGTTGTCTCGAGCCTAAGATGGCCTTGGTATGTAAATTTCAACATCTGCGGATTAGGCAGGTTCATCTTTGTATGCAGTGGTTTTGATTGAAAGAAAATTCTAACGATAAATAGGTACTCTTTCAGAAAAAGAACTATTGAAAGTACCCACGTTTATTCGTGGAATATTCTGCAGGATTTATAAAATTGTTATAATTAAAATTTAGTTATTATCTTAAATGTTAACCTTTACTTGAAACAATAAATTGAAAAGTAAATAAAATATCTGTCTTGGCATTAGCCATGAAAGCAGTTATATTCCGACTGTCATTTGCCAGATCCTACTAGGTAGAAACGTTGGCAGAGATGACTATTTCTAAACTTTCCCAATTGTTATATTTTTCTTCGATTTCTATTTGAGTTTTGGTACTGGGGATGGTTTTTCTTCGCTTAGGGCTCTGTTCAATAGATGAAAAGTTTATACTTCAGTTTAGTGACCAGATATTTTTTCAATGAAAGTTTGGTATAAGCAGTCAATTGATGTATTTTTTGATAGGTATGTTTTTGTCTCCACACAATCATCAAACTAATTTTATTTCGATTATAATGATCACATCGTGATAGTGACACGATACCTGTTACTATGTAACTTGAATTTACAACTATGATAGGTAGGAACTTTCGACGTAAAATGAATCCGATGATGTTAACTTAGTTAACAAAACGTACGTTGAGATTGTGGGTTGCTTGTGGTGTGAAAAAGTGTTTTCTTCAGAATTGAATACAACTATGCCATGTACGAACGTATATTTTCCACTTCTGATCAAAATGTCTATAACTTATAAAAGTTATGGACCTGAATAGTTTTTGCGTGGAAAAACAACACACAAGAATTATATGTCAAAAGAAATTTTGAAAAAAACCTAAGAAAAATTACAGTAAGTATATAACGTTTTCAAATTAGTTTCGATTTTTATGGTTTGTTAGAATACGTGTCATCGATGGATGTCGATGGAAAGCGGAAACATTTTCTTGAAATCGAACAAAATCCCATCGACTGTGGAAGTATATCGCGCTCCCGATCCGAAGTGACTTTGGTATGTAAATTTCGACAGCTGCTATCTATCGGATAGGGCTTTATTGTGCGGATTACGGATTCGCGGACTTATTGAAGGTCGACAGGATTCGGTTCAGCAGCTCAGCGAATCTGTGTCAATTTTGGCGATCGCGAATATATTGAGTTTTTTATCTATCCCGTTCGATTTGGTTTATTACTTGCTTTTATTTCTTCTCGAAACTTGTCTCGGTTTGGCTTCAGGTTATTTTTTGGTTAAAAGTAACATTTTCATTGTATACAAATTTTATGAAAAAGACCCCTGCTCATTCTGGAGTATCTACATTCCTAGTCATTTCTGTGTTAACAACATATTCAATATCTGTGACTGAATGAAGAAAATGAAGTTATTTAAATTACGTTTTGGAATTCAGAAAATGTTTGTTTTGTATGATAACATCAGTGAAATTGTCGCCAAAAAGACTAAGTTGTATTGGGTGATCACTTTTTCCGATCCATACAAAAAAAATTGATCATGGTTTCTCAGTAGACGAATGATTTGTATAGGAATCGTCATAAAATCGGCGTCCAATAAATTACACTCAAAACACATAAATACAATACATTTACATATGCAATAGATAACACAAAATCAAGTTGAGGAGATCACCTTTATAATATTTTTTGTAATATGTAATAGAAGTTGAATTTCTGGTTGATCTCCGATATTCGAAACCTGCTTAACATTCAAGTTGATAACCCGTTCCGTAGACCTGTAGTCGTTTTTCTGTTGGCAATGTATATATCTTGCATGAACTGTCATGCAATTTGAAAAAGGACTGCGTCAATTCAGGGACAAACACGGTAGATAGTCTTATTAGTATCGAGGCCAAAAAGGATTCATCTGATTGTTTTTTGCTTTCAATCGAGACGTATTTGCTTGATGGAGTCCAAAGTTCGAGGAAGAGATACTATAATTCCACCAATTTTGATAAGGACTAGATTAAACGTAATCAGTTTTGAAATTCCAAAAAGATTTTTTTAATACTGCATGATATGTAGTAAAGTAAATTTTCTGAAAATAAATAGCAATCGAATCCTTTTTTTTTTATTCAATGTCGAAATTACAAAATGCCCAAAAAGGCAATTCGATACTTGGCAGTCCACATCGAATCGAGTTCATGTACATATATATCTTATTGTAGCTACTTCAACTAAAAACAATAACAACCCAAAACACTCTAGAAACTAATTGTAAATAGAAGTATCAGGAATTCCAAACCATTATTCATTTCATAGTACTAAATGTGATTTATTACGTCTGGTTAAATGCAATATAGATTGAGTAATTTCCCCAATGTCCTAATTAGACAATAAAGCTGGTCTGCAGGGGCGGAACTACAATGTTGAGTTCTAATGTGGATAGCTAAAAAAATTACATATTTGGTAAAGACATGGTAAATTTTTTTCGACAAAAAGTTATTCATTTTGGTAGTATATCTGTAAAATATCATAAGGATCCCGAAACATCATCATTAATATTGTGATAGTCATATTCACAATGATTCGAAAATAAAATTTGAAAATATATCTCAAAAATGTATTCTCAGTTTTTTTTTCATCATTCTCAATAGTTCTCCAAACAGCAGACATTTCAGAAATGTCGAATAATCCCCAATA
>WOGO01003022.1:0-14893 GCA_015342085.1 Leptinotarsa defecta | reverse complement strand
CCATATTCAAGAGGGAATTCCTTAGCCTACATATGCCATTTAAAAAAAAAAAAACGTTTGAAGTTCATTTGCTTTATTTGTTTATTGCCAGTTTTCAAGCATAGCCCACCGACTAATAAGAGAATCCTGAGAAATGTTTTGACTGGTCTAATAGAGCACGTTATTAGCATTATTATTATTATTATTATTTTCACCAAAGATAGATCCAAACAGTGTATATTCGATACTCCAAGTGTAGCATCCGCTATTTTCCGAGGAACTCCAGTCCATAAAGATTTCCTTTCTATTAAATTCACATTTATTCTATAGCAAAGGTAGATATAGATACTCTGCCAGTAATGGACCCAGAACTGAGCCCAGCGACAACTACGGCGGATAAAAACTCAATTTTCTCTTAGATAGAGCAGCGGATTGAATAAAACATAATATTCTGTGGGCTATAAACCCTCGCTTCGAGAAGAGGTTTCTTCGGTTTGAGAACTGAGCACCTGTTTGGTCGTGCTCATTAAATATTGAAAGGAACACCTGTTTCCATCAGGGAATTATTGAGTTGTTCGCCAAAGCAGAAGGAGGGATCAATCGGAACACAGACTGTTGCTCTAATTACTTGATCAATCTCAGGGCATCTAGCGAACATCAGATGAACTTTTGATGGGTTTACGGAGGGAAGGTTCGAAAGATTATACGGCTTTGGTGGATTCGGAGAGAAATATTCGTACCAGAGGAAACATTTCCTGTTTTAGGGGGACGAAGAAAATTGTGCTCTGTTCAAACAAAGCTGTGTTGAAATATGAATGCTGCCTGATTACGGTGATGAGCCGTACAGGCTGATTCAAATTGAACGTTACTGACACAGTTTATTAGATAATTTTCACTAGGGAAGATTTTACATAAACCATTAATAATAATAATAATAATTGTTTTCATTGATAGGTAAGAAAAAAGATACAATGTATAGAATACAATATATACAATCCACCCATGTACTTAAAAAATTAAAAATATTGTACATACACAACATGCGTGAATCTTAAATATATTCCAGTGCCAAATGCACCAGAATCATTTCTGTTAGTACCAACAACAATGAAAAAACTAATGAAAATCAAACGGTATGAAATGCTCATTTACATCAAAATTATTTTATTGACTGAGGGGTTGAGGCAATTTGTATTCCAGTAAGTGAGTATTGAGTTTATTTCTATAATCCAGCAAGGAGAGTGATTTTGGTGAATTGGGAATTCGATTATAAAGCCAGGCCACATTATAAGAGAGAAGGATCCACGAAATAAAGTGGTTCTGTGGCTGAATGTAGTTAGTTGATTTCTGAATCTCAGATTCAAATTATGGATGTCTGTTCTATATATCTTATTTTGTCGTGAAAATAACTGGGTGCTTTTGTTGTTATAATCTTATGGTAGGTAATACAAACATAAAATATGCGTCGAGCTTCCATTTTTAGTCATTCATCCCAGTCCCTCCAAATGATGAGAGACGTGTTGACCCCTCCTACTTACTGTAATGAGTCTGAGGTATTTTGTAGGGTCTTCATTCTCTATTCATCAGATGAACGTAATGCTGGGCCATATATTATATCTGCATAGTTGGCGTGAGAGAGGACTAGGGCATCGCATAATATTTTCTTCGATTTTTCATTCATTTTCTATTTGAGTATATCGATTCCAAATTACTATAGCCACGTTTTATAATTTGGGAGACATGATAGTTGAACTTAAAGGGATTGGTAAATTATGAGACCAAGATTTTTCGTAAATTCTGTCAAAGGCCACTGATGCTCGTCCAGAACGATATCGATATTTCTCTCACATCTTTTTCTCATTGTTGTTCGACCAAAAAGTACTGGGATTGATCGCCAGGCAGTACTTCTTTGAGGTTGTGAGTGAGTATTTTAAATTTTCATTTATTGGCTCAAAAGCAAGTGCGACAGAAGATTCCAAAAATCGTTTATGAATTTGGGTGTCATCAGCGTAGCTATGAATTTCAGTGTGACGGAGACACTTTGGAAATTGGGATGTGTAGATTATGAAAAGCGTAGGACCGAGAATTGAACCTTGAGGTACACCTGCAGATATATTCAAGAAACTTGACATTCTGAATTACCGCTATGTTATTTTTCAACAAAATAAGCTGATTTCTATACGGTCTAATCGGTTATTAATATTAAGACGGAATATAACAATCAATGTTGGTCATATTGAGCGAACGACGCATTTTATAGAATTTGTTCCACATATTCAGTTTTATACGCTGTCTGTCCAAACGATACGATGAATTTTAATTTTTTTCAAAAAATATTCATTTAATTATCAATTTCTATTTTGAAAAATGAAAACTAAAACTTCCTGTCTCATAAGACTAAAGGCTATATCCATCAATTAATTTCTATTTTGTCCCGTTCAAAGTAGTGCAGTTGTATCGCCAAAAGCATATGCAGGAATAACTTCAGTAAAGAATCCTGCACTGACACCTGTCGGATATAATCCCCTCGCGGTATTAGTCAGAGGAGTAGTTGTTTTCTGATAGATGGCAGTCCATTAACCTACAGTGTAGGGAGTTGACAGTGCAGGTACAGAAATTAGCATACCAAAGTACCTGAGTCAACGTCTCACGCAACCGTAATATCCAGTCATCAGAGATTACTCAGGATGTATGAACCTCTGAAGAAGATAGCCACTCGGACCAGCGAAACGTCAGGAAGGAATTCCAAAATTTCTCGGCCTTCAAACCCGGAAAATAGTGACACTGAGAATTGATATTACTATTTATTTTTTTATTAACATTGCTGTTTTGATTCATGTAACTGATTTCTCCTTTGGAAGTGGCGAAACCTAGGAAATATTTCATTCACTGATTCACGATTACTGGTGGTACATACACAGTGCATTTCTTTAGTGTCAACTCAAAAAATTGAAATTTGAGATAATGAAATCAATGCATAAATACTCCATTCTGAGGTAAAATTGACAGATGACAGATGAAACTTTCAAGATGGCGACTGGGCGCCATTTGGAAAAAAAATTAATGAAGAGGGGGGGGTCTTGTGATACATCATTTTGAAGCTCCTGACGGGTACTTCACAACCCGAGAATTTGAAGACAATATCTTCACCTATTACAGAATAGTGGAACATTTAATAATTTCCTGAAGACAAAACACATTAATATCGATATTTTTAGAAATATTCCTTTTTATCTGCTATATGGCAATTCCAACAACCCGATAAGTTTTGTTAAGCTATTTTTTGTTTATAAAAACGACAAAAAATGTCAGTACGACAATGAACATCATTGTTCAGTTAGAATATTCTCGTTTAGTTTTCGGTTTCACTAGTAGAAAGGTACCACGTCAACAATCTCTAAAATAGTTCATTCTCGTCCATTGGAAGAACAAATTGAAGCGATTTTTATTTAAGGTGCGACGCGTAATTTTCACGAGACCGAAAGGGTTTTAAATGAACGTTTTCCGAATCGTCCTATCTGTAGAAAATATTTGAGGAAACTTGTATCCAAATTCACAACTAGCGGTAGTGTATATAACAAAAAGCCCCCAGGTCATCCGTCCATTCCGGAAAAAAAGTAAGTGCAAATAATTGGTGTGATGGTAGTAAATCCTGAACAGTCTACTTATTCCGTCGCGAATATTTTTGAGGTGTCTCCTTCCACTGTGTGGAGACTTATGAAAAGGAATAAGTATCATGGTACACCATTAACTGAAGATGACCCTGACTTAAAAACAGAATTCTGTTTTTGCAGGCATTGCAAGGCAACCTACCTGTCTCCACAATATAATAGTATTGGTGGTTAATTATTTGTAATTGGTTCCTAATTACTATTTGCCATTCATAGACTTCAGCAGATTTCTAAAGATTCAGATTCGTATATTTTTTAGACTGTGGAAGGTTAAATAACCAAAAGTTTCACGTTCATACAACTCCAGAAATTTGGTGTTATCTTTCCAAAAAAACGTATCCTGTTTTAAGATGGTGTCTATCTTTTCTAAGACATTTTTCAACGTTTCAACATTCTACCGGATATGTTCCAATTGAAAACCAGGGTTCTGAGTAAAGAATATCTGCCCTTTGATGAAAATTACACATATTTTCAGTGACGAATGTATGTACATTTTTTGAAGGGCAATAAATGTTCACAAACAAAATTGCCGTTTTCCGGGAAACACATACCCAATATCCAGAAAAATTTAACGTTAAGGCAGGAATATTGGAAAACCATATTGTAGGGCCTCTATTTATTGATCAAAATTCAACAGGGGAACTGTATTTGAATATGCTGGAAACTACTGTTGACCCTCTCATCACTGAAATCGTCGAAGCGAATCCTAATGAATTAGATATGGATATTGTATTCCAATAAGATGGAGCACTACCACATTACTCCAGACAAGTAACAAACTATTTGGGTACTACTTTTTCCGGTTGTTGGATTGGCCGTCGAGGTCCTACAGAATGGCCAGTCCGCTCGCCAGATTTTACACCTTTGGACTTTTTTATGGGACTATTCTCACCACATAAAAAGGTGTAAATGTACACTCTGGTTAGAAATCATTGTAGAAACCAATTATATTCTAAGTTTTGTGGTGGGAAAAAGGGTCGATAATAAATTAATAATAACATAGGAATGTTGAGAAGATGATAATCTATATGAATAAACAAATTTATGATCCTAATGGTTCATTTTTATCGTTAACTATCAATAAATCACCATAGTTATTTCAATGGGTGAAGTAGGTAAATAAAATCTCAGCAAATCTAACGATTGCAAACACCCGACAGAAATTATCTGCTCTTGCGGCTCTGAAATATATTACCCAGTATCCGGTGAAATTCATGTTTGAAATAAATTTATTGTGCCTGCTTCAGCGACTTGTGCTTGTTGCTTGCCTGAAGTTGGGCTTCTCACTCTTCTCAGTGCGGTGCGAGACGTAAAACAGGTTAGGCTCATCGTAAGGAGATGGTTAAAATTGTACTTGTGTAGACGCTTTTCTATTTATTTTAAATGGATCATAAAACGGCGCTGATTCTTATAATATGTAAGTATTGGCTAATTTCCAGTGAAGTCATAAATACTAAGATTTGAATTATTTTGCGTGTACTTGAGTTATCACTTGTTGCTTTGTTTTCTTAGGTATTGGCTTCCCTCAATGGACCATTCAACAATCAAGGGTTGACAAGAGTAACGGTAAATACAGTGGCGGTGAGTAGGTTTATTTTCAAAATATTTGTTACCCCTTGTTTGATTATTATAAAGTTCTCGACGAGAATGTAGAAATGTCACTGGAAAAATAAAATTATTGATTATTACTCTGTTTACTAAAAGTAAAGATCAGGTAATAAATGCTCGTTATAAATGCAAAACTTTGAAGACTGTTCAAACAAAATTTTGTGATATCGTTATGATTGCCACAGCTTTTACAGGCAGGTTTATAATATATTATCACGTCTACCCTTCTTTTTTATCGCAAAAGGTTCGCAAACAAATGATTTCATGAGCTTTCCGGCCCGTTTAAGTGTATACAATTATTATTGTTAATAATATTTTGATTTGAAATATTCACATATAATGATTAATGAAAAGTTCCTATTATTATTTAAGAAGATATTAGGTATGAGCAGAAATTATGGTATGTTATCATAATATTGAAGATGTTATATTTCCTCAATTCAAATGGTCTCATTTCCACATGTTGACCTCTTTTTTTATAACATGCTCAATACATTTTCGCCACTACGAAATCGACAAAGACTCTTTAAAGAGTATAATAATATTTCATACCTGTGCCATTCTGTCTGAAATTTTTATCTTGGTTGAAAAGTACAGTTGAAAGAAAAACAATCAATGCACAATGAGCAAAGAAAAGGTCAAGTCCAAAAGTATTGATAAACATCCATAAGTAATAGAAGTATAAATGTAAATAGTTGTAGACCATAAAAAAGTCAATTTAATACAAAAAACGCACAATTTCTCAAGTATTCGGTGATTCAAAGCAACACACTTAAGAGTAAACACTATAACCAAATTTGCTAAAGCTGAAGATCTCAGGTTAGTTGATTAATGAATTCTTGAATGGTGTAACAAGTCCTTTGAAGAAGCATTTTTTTCAGATGACTTGAAAGATTGGAAGAATCCCACCTCATACACAAGTCAGTAAAATATTCTCGGACAGTCAAGCGGCGTTTTAAGCTCTTGGCTCCTACCGAACAACGTTTAAATTGGTATCAAATTGCCAATAACGACTCTCCTCGATAGAAAAAGTTAACAGATTGTCTCTGGTCTGGATTCCTGGCCATACTGGCATGGAAGGCAATGAGGCTGCTGACTCTCTTGCTAAAGAGGGTGCTGCAAGCAGCTTCATCGAACCAGAACCTGTCATTGGCATCGCTTTAGGCTTTGCCAATCAGGTTTTTAGAGTCGTATACTTCATCGAATCCCGAGCACAAAATTACAGCTATCACATATATTATTACAGAGATATTACAGTTTGAAGTGGACTCATAAAAACGGACAAAACTTCTGAAACAACTTACATCTATCAATTATATTTCATATCCGGATATTTAATAAACTCGGTGGGATTTCTACCATCGTAGAAACCTTCACAAGAGTTAATTCCACTTGAAATTATTGCATGAGAAGTACATGCTAATTGAACAAATTTGTGTTACCAATTATGAAATTTAATTTCCCGAATGGAAAAATATGAACATAAATTAGTATCGATGGGCATCGTCTGCTAAGTAATAATGAACAGGAAATAAGACGCCATTGGTTGAAAAATTCTAACTGATAAGATTGATTACATCTGCTTTTGTTAGTAGTGTTGTAACCTGACCGAGTTTTATCGAGGATATAATTATATTATTTGCATATTGGTTTTTTCTTCAGATAAGCATGCATAAATATCCTCAGTAAATCAAGGTTTTGGATTTTCAAGGTTTTGGATTTCTACTTCTCCATTTCTATGTAATATGGGAATTTTCTAAAGAAAGGAAAAAAGGAAAGCTAATTACCAGTGGCGATTTTAAAACTTAAGGGCTGGGAGGGGGGCACACTATAACTAGGCGCCAAGACTCAGTAAAAAGGCACAGGTATTTGAAGTAATACTGTATTTCCCATTAAGAAAAGAAATAATATCACAAAACTCTAATGAAAAAATATCTCAATAATAAACAATGCGCACTATCAAAAAGCCAGCATACAAAACAAAACATTTTATTACCTCTTGGAGAGTAAACTAACCAACCACGTACGCTGCTGCGCTGTCCAAAAGTCGTTTTTTTTTGAGTTTGTACCACGAAACGTGAAATTTTCTGTAATTAGAAACTGGAAAGTCTTGGAAGTCATCTGATAACCCAGGTTGGCAAGGTCCTTTTAGAATTAGTTGACATATTTTTGAATGAAAATGGGTCGACGACACAATCAAAATATCAATTGTAAATTGATCCTCGTAAAAACAAAATATTTTCCCACCTTCATTCTCAGCAGACATCTTATCAGAATCGTTTTGATCTACCACTATGTACTATTTTATCCAAATCCGAATTAAAATCTACTTCCGTGAGTGTTAAATCAGCAAAACCTAATGAAAAGTCGGATTTTGTTCTTACTTTATAGGTTGATGTAGATGGAATATCAAGAAATGTTGACTCCGTACTAACCGTCCTCTCCGTAGTGTCAGGTTTATTTGGAACCGATTCCTCTACACGAATTAATTATTCTTTTGTTTCTCTGTAAATGTATAAGTTTCCATAATGAATACAATTTCGGATCATCAACTGAAAATTAAGAACTAACGAATTGAAAGTTTTACAAAAATTTTATTTTGTTTGAGAATGTGATGTAGCAGCATATTTTAACTTCTTTTCGCGTAATTTTCGATAATCTGCTCGACAAACTGTTTATTCGTCAAAGTAACAATAACAAACCAGACTACTACTACTGCTACGAGTGCCACGCCGAGATACAATTAATTTCCAATCTTTCAGAAAATAATCACATTCGCATTAGACAGCGAGCGATATGGGATTCACAACTAATCGAGGTCCAGGTATTGAAAGCGAATGTTGCCACGTTTATTGGTTTTCTGTGTTATATGCTAACAACAACATTTTGCAGAGGGCGGGTGGGGCATACTGCCCCCCTTTGCTTCCCATGGCGCCGCCACTGATCCTTGCCGAGTTTCGTGTTTTCAAACAGAATTCTGTGGTTTCCTTTAATGAGTGCGTGTTCCGCCACAGCTGACTTGTCCGTTTGGCCCAGTCTGCAGTTTCTTTCATGCCCCTTCAGTGTTTTTCCAACAGATAATTTGATGGTTTCGATGTATACCTTTCCAAAAGTGCACGGTATGCGATACACCCCTGCTGCTGACAATGGGTATCTCTTGTATTTAGCCGAGCTGTGACTTTCTTGTTATTTCTTGGTAAGTTGGAAGACCATTTTAAGGTTGTGTTTCTCCAAGAGTCTTCTAATTCAGTCTGTAACCCTAAAGATGTAAGGTAGACGCACGTGCAACCATCTGAGCTTTTTGCCCATTTTGATCCGAAGAACTCTTCAGTTCCATGGCCTTGTTGATCTCGGGTATACTGTATCCATTCGATCTCGAATTCATTTAAAGATGTTTCAGTTCTTCATCCAGAGGCTCTGGTTCACATATTCTTCAAGCTCGTTCCATTACAGTGGAGATTATTCCTCTGTTTTGACTAAGGTCGCGTTTCAATAGTGCGTGCAGGTATCTATCCGCATGCGTAGATTTTCGGTACACTTTGTGGGTTATGTTATTTGATATTTATTGGTATTTAAAAACACGTCAGTTTTTTTGGAAGGGACACATTCCTATGAAACAATCAACAGTTTGTCAGCTACCCCTCTGTTTTCTGAACGATTAGACAAAATTCTGGCATGAGCCGTAAGCGAGTCCTGGAAGTCTACGAGACCAAAAAAACTGTCATCGGACGTGTTGCTTACACTATTTTTTCGGCAACCGTGTAGAATAACAAAATCAATGAGACACATTTCTTTATCATTCTTCGTAAAAGAAAATCTCAAATATTTTATTTCTTATTTGTAATAAATATTGAAATTCGAACTGAAGATAGGTATTAACAGAAACATTCCAATTCTTATATATAATAATATTCACATGAAAATTCCAGCAATTGCTGATATTGAAGGAATTCAATTTGTTTGAATTGCTCGGTATATTTAAATACTTTTTATTGAAGTCACAATGAGAAGGTATAGTTTCCGTTTCACATTGATTGTTTTCATCTAATAATTTTTGAAGGGTCTTGGCAATTCTAATTTCATATTTAAATGAATTGTCGCCTTCAGCGACATTGGTAGACTTCCAGTCACCGTGTCTCTTCAAATTTATGATGTTTCCACCATATTATTAGCAAATATAACGTCGCGGAATTTCGACGAATGCTACGGCCTGTGTAATTTTTACCATTGGGTAAATTTGAAAATTCTGTGATTCTTATTCTGAGATTCCCAAAACTATAGATACCAACAGGCAGAATCAAACATTTGTTTTTTCAATAATTCACGAATAATCTTCTAATTAAGTGCTTTACTTTTAATTTAGTGCTGAGTAAGGAAACGAGGGGACCATCTCATTTGCAGGAAAACAGAATGGTTATTCCCATTCACTTCGTACTCCAAACATTCATTTTCGCATTGAAACAGATATCAACGCAACGTAACGAAAAAAATTAAAGAGTATTGATATACATTTTTTATAGTATCTGAATGGGAAAAACTTGTTTTGGAAGGTTTTTTCCAGTTTGTATTTGAAAGAAACTTCTTCGTATGATCTATAAATATCTGTATAAAGAGTTTTAATTGAAGTTATTTTTTTCCCTATAGAAATTTCCAATTTTGTTTGTTCAATTATGGATGACTAAAATGCCAGAAAGCTCAATTCCCAAAACTGATTTTTCAAATTATGAATTCTAATAATCTGAGTAGTACATTCCTTGCTGTTCAATAACGAAAGCAAGGTGCCAACATTGACTACAGTCCCTGACTACTTTTGCCAATTACTAACCACAAAACAAGAAAGAGTTTTATGTCAAATACATTCCTCAGTTGTTTTATAAACTTCCGTAAGAGGTTCCAAACTACCAAATTCTAGCTAGAGCATAGAAATAGAAAGGATTCTGTGATTAAAGTGTTATATTTAGTGTTTTGTTGTGTATAAAAAGTTTGGTTTTCTAATTTGTTTATTTCAATTTCTTCATTAGCTCCATTTATGAACGCGATTAAATTTTCATTAATTAGTGGAGCAATAAAGCGAGTGACTATAAATAGAAAAATGTGTTGGGATGTGTTGATATTCAAAAAAACCTAATTAGGTTATGTATCACGTATGTTGACAAAATTACCGTTGCTACTAAAATTCTTCCAAGAGGCGTGATAGCCTGCTTGATACTTCCAGAGAAACATCTCATACCTAGAAAGAACTAGGAGCAACATCATGTTCAGCAAAAAAAAGAAGAAACCGCAGATTTCACAGCCTATTAATTTCGAGCATAGGGTGCACACAGGATTTGACAAACGAGAAGGAAAATACGTGGGGCTTCCTTTACAATGGGCTTCGATCGTTGGAAATAATCAGATACTTAAATCAACAAACAGGCCTTTGCCTCTAGTTGACCCATCAGAAATAACACCGACTGAGATCCTTGACTTGAAAACTATTGTTCGAGGTGATCACAAACATGAAAACAGACTTGGAGCTCCTCAGGCAAAGCCAAATAGTGGAATTGTTCTTCCAAAAATGTCAAATGTGGCCCGATCCAATTCTTTGAGATCCTCCAGCCCTCCAAGGTTACGCCGTGAAAACAGAAACAATGCAAATGTGCCTCCGTCTGTGCCAGAAGAACAAATTATTCAATATTCTTCCATGAGACGGGATCCTAGTATAAGTGAGTATTAAAGTTTTTCTTTGTAGTATATTTTTCTATGTGAATGTTTTTCCAATGATTGTCCATGTCCAGCAGAAGACCAGAAGAAACTAATGGTTTTCTGATTATTTTGAAGGAATATAAAGTAAATTTAAAAATTGTGTAATTTTTTTGGTAACATAAAGAACCTAGTGATAGTCCGATTTCATTTATTTCTAAATTACACAGACTTATTAATTAGACATATTTACTAAGGGTATTTAAAAGGTCAATCTCATTCCAATAAGTTTTCAAACTTTTGCCAATCCAATTGAAATGATACTTAGCTTGCCTTTAGCATTCAGAACTTTTCCACGTTTCTGAAAATCTAGTTGAATCCCTCGTAGAATTCTATTTGTAAGAGAGGTAGTAAATTAGTCAAATATTGGGATTTGCACGGCTGTTTACAATTTGACATACCTTAACTTCACATGTGTTATTTTGTCACTGTGATCAGATTTGAATCATTGAGTTTCTACAGAAAAATTGAATTGAACTTCATTTTGTCATTATTGTTTATTGGCAGAATCGACCAAGTCTCTGAACTGAACAACTAGTTGAAGTGAGAGTTATCAATGAAAAAAATTATTTATGGAAGCATCCCTGTAACTTTTGTTTATTTGTTTCTGTGGAATAGCTCGGAATATGGAAAATTATCTAATACATCAATATGCAATAAGGATGAATACCTAGAATTATTAACTGCAGTGTTTTCAAAGGAAGAGGCCTGATGAATTGTTTCTTGGTGCTTTACGTGCAACTTATTATAGGCTATGTAGCTCAAGAACCAAAAATGTTGCCATACCAATGGGTTTCCTGGTGAAATATGCTTTTTCAGTAAATCATTTATTGACTTCAAGTATGAATTATAAACGTCTTTTAGCTGAGTTGTAGAAATGAAAAAGAAGAGTAAATTTTATATTGGGTATTTTTTTATTTTAAGGTAAGCCGCAGGTGAGAGACACATCACCAGCAGAAAGATCACTGAGTAATCATGAAGTACCAAATACCCAATTGAATGGTAACCTACCCGAACCATACGCGGGTTTCCCTCCAAGAGATCACCCACAGATATCACCAGCTGGTTCTATGATATCTACTGGTCCACCTCCAATGGCTCTCTCCCACCTAGCCCCACAACCTCACCTGAGTCACGGGTCCCACCAAAGTTTACAGCATACTTATCCCCCAAGGGCTGATCAGAATCAAAATGTTAAGAACGGTGTGCAGCCCCCTCCTGTGCATGTTCCTGTTAGTACAGCCGGACAATCAGCAGTAACCAAACACCATGAACAACGACTCACACATGAACAAGTAAGTTTTTTTTAAAGTATAGTGAGATTGATAGCTTCATCAGATTGAAACATGAAGATTATTATACCAGAAAACAAGTAACATCTGCTTAAAAACTGTATGAAACACGTTTTTTCTAAATTTAACCCAATAATGTTAGAACACCAATATTTGAATTCATTTACTCTTAATATTCAAGTTTAAGTAAACGATATAGTGCAACCTATCTTCCATCAGCTCCCCTTTAATAATATAGTTAGGGAGCTAACTAATTTCATTATTCGATAATCATTTCTGATTATATAAGAATCACAATAACTACATAATATATATAATAATTTTCTGAATACTTCTTACTAACATATATATACCATCGATCGCTTCAAGGACACCTCACTAACTTTCTTCGAATGCTTCTGATAATTCCTCTTCTGTATTCTCTATATCACTATCACTGTCGTCATCCAAATTTGGGACCATTTCTCAAAAATATTAGCTCCATGTTCTTATGATTGTCAATATTGCAGTCCTCAAGTTTTTTTTCACATAATTTCAAAGAATTTGGAACCCATCCTTTACTTCCTCCTTAATGCACAATGATTAGTCGGGATTCTTTTTTTGCGCATGTTAGGCGTACACATTCTCGAATCATCAGTCCACCCTTTTGTAAATGTCTTGTTAGTGTCATAGCAAGTTTCGTCCAAATAGAAAATTTGCCGTTGTTCTTGTCTATATTCAGTTCTTTGTTCTGAGTATTTGTTACGCAATTCCACAATTCTTCTGCTTTCCATAACTGCTTGATGTTTGTTTATTATTTTAAAAATAAATCCTAGTTTATTTAACCAATTCTGAAGAGTTTTGTCACAGCAGCTCACGTTATGGCCTGAAGTATTCAATTTCTTCCTTATGATTTCAGTTGTAGGAATATCATTGCTTTTGTAACAGTCGTATATTGTTTTTTTTCAATGAATGTATTAGATGAACATCTGAAGGTTTTGGTAATCCTGTATCACATCAAGTCTTGCGTTCATAAGGTTTATTTTTTACTATTTTACGTACAGTTGAGAAAGGAATTTCAGATTCAGATAACAAAAATTGCACCATTATCGATCATTTCCTGAACTGCACACGACGGCGATAACCATCCCCGCATTCCTGATTTCTATTTGTCGCCATAAAAATGACTTCAAATTTAATTTTATGACTCTTCAGGTAATTATAAAACTCGGTTAGTAAAAATTATCCAATATGAACCGCCTATTCTGCAGTCCCCGTAGACTATTTCGCAGCTGCTTCATTTCTATGTATTGGTTTTTACGTTTACTTCGACTATACTTATTTTGTGATAAGAATTGATGATGTAATTCATGAAAACAATGAAGAGTACCAGGTCCACTATAGAACCCTGTGGAACACCCATACTGATAATTTTTTTGTTTGATTTATTATTATTTGATACTACGATCTAATTCCTGTCTTTGCATTTACTGTTGTGTTTTCAAAATAGATTCTTACTGAGAATTAAACAAGCGTCATCACATACAGAGTATTATTTTTGTTACACTCCTTCAGAAATAATTGTTTCAAATCATAGCTTGTCTAATGTCAGGAATTGTGTACTTACCAATAAGGATGTTTGTTTTTCAGTTCAGAGCAGCACTTCAAATGGTAGTTTCTTCAAAAGACCCCCGAGAAAACCTCGAGAGATTTGTTAAAATTGGAGAAGGTTCCACTGGCACAGTATGCATTGCCCATGACAGAAACACTGGCAGACAAGTAGCAGTCAAAAAAATGGACCTGAGAAAACAACAACGAAGAGAACTTTTATTCAATGAGGTAGTAATCATGAGGGATTACCATCATCCCAACATTGTCGAAATGTTCGATAGTTATTTGGTGAACGACGAGCTGTGGGTTGTTATGGAATTCCTAGAAGGAGGAGCTCTCACTGACATAGTAACACATGCTAGAATGGACGAGGAACAGATAGCGACTGTTTGTAAGCAGTGTCTCAAAGCGCTGGCCTACTTGCATTCCCAGGGAGTTATTCACAGGGATATAAAATCTGATTCGATTCTGTTGGCATTGGATGGCAGAGTGAAGTTATCTGATTTTGGTTTCTGTGCTCAGGTGTCACAGGAACTACCGAAGCGGAAATCTCTGGTTGGAACTCCCTATTGGATGTCCCCAGAAGTAATTTCAAGATTGCCTTATGGTCCAGAGGTGAGTAAAGTAAAAATAGCTTTATTGCTAGCTAAAATATTTAAAGGCGTTGAACTATATTGTTCGTTCATATGTAAATAGGGTGAGAGGGCAGCATAAGGCTTCTTTCCTTCAAGGGCACTGTCGAGGACAGTTCAGTTAATTTGATTTTGGGGAGAATTAAACCTTGCTTTCATGGGACAGACTAATAATTTTCACAATATAGACTTCATTTCCAATACAACTGTTTCCTCTGTTGGACTGGATACTGCTTTTCAAAAATAACGGGTCAGTGTATTGAGAACTTCCATTGTCTATTATATAAAATGATTTGAAATCCCTGAAACAACTAAAAAAGAATAATTAAAAATGAATAGCTGAAAATAACAATTATATTAAGCAAAATAAACCTGAAAT
>WOGO01003021.1:0-14899 GCA_015342085.1 Leptinotarsa defecta | reverse complement strand
GAAAGTCCTCCTGAAACAGCTACTTTTATATAAACATTGAATTACACGAAAGAAAAAAATTCTTTCGAAACAAATACTTCTATTTGAACATTGAATTATACAGAATTACTCAGTTTGTATTTCAAACATTCGTTGGGGAATAAAAAGATATCATTCACATGAGTTCTACTTTAAAATAAAAAAAAAAAATAGCTACGCTCGTGAATGTCGAAATACGTTATTTTTTTACAACTTTGCTGCCCTCCCCTTTCTTTACGTCACTCTCAAACTGTCAGATTACTGGAATATACACATTTTAGCAGGTAATTAACTCACCCTACCTTAATCTGACGCGCTCGAGAAATTCTGATGATCAATTTTTTTTTACTAATCTGATCCTTTATCACTCACAGGCGGCCTTATATATGGGTAGAGGTACTTAACCGGGTATAAGGTATCCCCCTGTATATAAATCTGCCGCGCTTTAGTAAATCCAGAAATACCCGCTTGGGCTCCCTATTATTGCTTGTGTGAAAGGGAAATAAGAAACAAATTCGGAGTTGAAAAAACTAACATGTTATGACGTTTCAGAATGTTGGATGAATTTGGGACCGAACTTGAAAATACTGATTCCAAATTGGATTCTACAATGAAAAAGGTTGCCAAAGTCTTGCGATTATCCAATGGTGAGTCTAATTCATAGTAAAAAAAGGAACGTACAGGGACAGATATGACAAAAATTTTTTTTTGGAACTCAAAAATCACCAAAAATATTGAATTTCTCAAAATCATCAACGTGGCAAGTTTAATAGTTGAAATGTTAAAAAAATTAAATAAATTTGAAAGAAAATTCAGTTAAGTTTTGTGTAAAGTATTTTAATTTTTCATTATTTTCAATATTCGTATTATTTTCTTAAAAGTTTTTGTGTATGAATGTATCAATAGTTGTTGATTTGTGTGTTGAATTTCAGGTGAAAATACCTCAAAAAATCCCCATATTTCAATCTGTCAAACTTCAAACGTTCTTTTAGGCTGTTTCAAAAGTTTTGTCCGTTTCTATAAGTCTACTTCAGACTGTAATATCCCAGTGAATTCTTATTCAATTCAATTTAAATAAGTTCTATTTGAATCAACGCACTTTTGCCAACGTAACACAAATCGATTCATTCCGTCATCATAAAAATTGTGTACTAGGGGATTCGATGAAGTCGACGAAGGCCGTTTTTTCCCGGTCCTGATTGGCGAAGGTTCTACCGGTGAGAAAGTTGTCGAAGTATTTGAAAGGATGGTAGTCGATTGGCGAGAGATCTGGGAAATATGGTGGCTGAGGCATAACTTCGACGCTCAACTCGTTTAATTTTCGGACGGTGATTTGTGAACCGTGCGGACGGGCGTTGTCGTGGAGCAGGATCGGACTCTTGACCAGTGCCGGCTGCTGCTGACGCAATTTTCGGTACACTTCGTCGATTTTCTCACGAAAGAACTCTACTGTAATGATTTTGTCTGGTTGGCCAGCCGCTGACCACCATACAGTAACCATAGCCTTTTTTGGTGTGGGTTTTAGCGTTTGGGAAGTGCCTGGGCGGCTCATCGGCGTCCAACCACTGTCTTGGATGTCTCCTGTTGTCGTAGAGCATCAACTTTTCATCACACGTGACGATCTGATCTAGATAAAAAGATCGTTTTGGTTGCGCAAAAGCAAAGAAGAACAGATCTTGAAACGTAACAAATCCTCGTCCTGGATTATTGTAGGTCTACCACTTCGGGGTTCATCTTCGAGGCAAAAATCTCTGGAACGAAATTTAGGAAAGCAACGTCGAACAGTGCGTTCATTATCACTATCATTGCCAAATGCCTTGTACATTTTTCGGGCTATTTCAACAGTGCTTTGGTTCAATTTGAATTCGTAAAAAAATTTGTCCGAAAATCGCTCAACGACATCATATAAGCAAAAATTAAAATTTGAGAAAAAAATGAACACATGACATTGAAATGAACAAAACTTTTGAAACAACTCAATGATGATAATAAACAACCTAATCCATATTTTTATTTTTAGATGGAAGACAGTGGACTGTCATATTCATTTTGGTAGTAGTTCTGATAATTGTGATATCTTTATTTTATATACTGTGATTATTTTTATCAGTCTTGTCAATTGCATTGTTAGTGAAAACGTCTGTTTATAAGTACAAATTAATTTTTTACCAATCACATTTTTTTAATGGCACATAATATCTTTTTTATGTTAATATTGTACTAGGTATTTTTTAATATAGGTATTATTTATTTATTTTTATTATATACAAATGAAACTAGAATGTTTAAAATAAATAACAATAGAAAATAGGACACATTAGTGTTGGGTGGAAATATGGAAATCTCCTTCTTGAATTTGTATTCAAAGTTTCTGAATCATTTCAAATGGGATTTTTCCAATAGTTCTTTGAAAATTTTTAAATTCTTCTTATTTTTATCTTCATCTTACTGAATTTTTTCCTCTGCAGGAATGTCCTTAGATTTGTGGGTGATATAATTTTTCCTTGAATGTTAATTTAAAAAAAAACTTTTCACTTTATTCAATTTTTGCTGTTACAGCTTCTATTCCATTACTAGCAAAATTGTGTCATGATTTTTCCCTCTCTTCACCTTTTCCTACTTTTTTTTTTAATTTTTGTTCCGTAAAGGATTTTCTTTTCCCTATTTCCTTCGTGAAACTATAATTTTCTTTTTCCATCTGATTGTTCCCTTGAACTCCATCGAATAACTTTTCCTTTTCATATTTTATGCTTTTCCATATTTAATACAACAATTTTGTTTATGTTTTCATCGTTTTCCGGGTTTTGCCATGATCTTCTTTGGTTACAATCTCCAATCGTTTCAACTGTGGCAATCATCTTCAATGGAGTGGTCTAAGTACTCTTCTTGATGTATCAACAGTTAATACGTATCAACAGTTGATACCAAAACATTGACGCCTGCCGTGAAAGTGTACAAGGTCTACTTTTTATATAAATTATAGAAAAAATATTGGCAAACTTCATCATATGTATTTTGAAGTTTTTTTTTCTCATAGTGAATTATTATTTGTTTCTGTGAATGTTAATGAACAGCAAGTTTAGAATAGAATCCATATTTCTTCTCAAACTAATACACAATACCTTTTTCATCGACTGAACATGTAGGAGAATAAATTTCTTTGAAAAACTGATATCTTCGCTTATAATTAATTCCAGTAGAAGTTTCAGGTATCAAATACATTAGAGACTAATTAATGTTGATGGTAGTTTCAAAGATGTCATGAGAAAATATCTCTGCAAGTCTTCTGCTAGCTTCTTTATATTTCATTATTTTTCAAAGCGAAGATATCATTTGTTAACAACATACTGGTTAACCATAGTCAAGTAATTTCAATAACACATCAAAAAAGCTGAAGCAGCTCCTAATGATAGCTAAAAGTTGTTGCAGAAACAATAATTTTAAGTATTGGTACTGATTGTTAGGTTGTACATTTTGTTGTAATTTTTTGTGTTAATTTTCATGTGACTTCACCAGTTTTTTTGGTCTCTTCAACAAACGAAACCAACTTTTCCAAATCAAAAATCTTCGGATATTCCCCCCCCGAGTTTTTTTAAATTCTGTCAAGTTTTTGTGAATTATTGAGAAATTGTTATCATTAATGTCATTTCATAAAGTTGATAAACTGGAATTTGTTAGCCTTCAGGTCTAAAACCTGTTCAAATAAGATTTCTATATTTGAGACAAGGACCCAGGAAACTGTAACATGTGCCATAACATAATTACGAGTATAAATAGATATTTATTTTGCCATAAACTGGTTGAATAATTATATAACTACAGGGTTTATCATAAGTTGTGTGATGGATATGGCTGATATTCGATAAAAATCCATGTCCTGTTGAATTTTTCAGTTAATTATCAATTCCATGGTCATCAGAAAAAAGTTCAATGCAGCATTCAAAGTCAATCCTGAATCAATTAATTTCCAAGCGTTCCAAAAGAACGAGTTTGAAAATTTTCTCTTGTAACACATCATGGTCGTTGGCCATTTCATTAAAAAACTACTATGCTCTTATACTCTTTTGAGGAATGTTCTGCCAGCTGACCGATATGAAATTTAGGAAAAGAACCATTTCAACTTATATTCCCCTGATCTTTGTGACATTGAAGTTTTGCCTTCATTGTTTTTAACAATTGTTATTCACCCTGAAAACAAATTGAAAAAAAGGCCGATGTGTTTTTTGGGTTAATCAAAAGTAAGTCGGTGATCAATACCACTAAATTTCATATTTTGAAGCTGGAAAAACCTGGTTGGTGCTATGAGTTGTAATATCAATATTAAACTTACAAACTAGCGATATACAATCAATTATACCGAGTTACATAAAAAGATTGGAAATATTTACTCAGAAATCTCTAATATAAACAAACAATGCTTTATAACTTTCGTCACTTGGTTTTTAGAAAAGCAAAGCTAGTTGAGGCTTGCATTCATAAACTTTTCAGGAAGTATGACAGTTGCAGTTGAAATCGTCCCTTATGATACACCCTGTATAAATAATAGATCAAATTTCATGAAGATAATTATTGAGGTGTTGGTGAAAATGGTGAACGTTGATTATTTGGAGAGTTCTTATGATCTGATAGAATTCACAATGTGTTGCCTGAAATTATGTGACAAAAATCTGTTGAGGGTTTTTCAGAGGATGATAATTTAGTAAAATTTCGGATAGGCTGCACCCGTTAAAAAAAAAAGAGTATTTACATCTTATTTCACCTTCGTTGACGTTTTTCAGTTCAATAATCAACATTTTTCCCATAAAAACTTTATTAATTCACGGAGCTGCTTTCTGGCGATAAATCTCTCCATTTTACGTTTTTGAGGTTAACGTCATAGTTGGCATCACTTATCAAAATTTCAATTCCAAATCAAGTGTTTTGCCTCCATTATTGAAATTTTCATTTGTTTTTTTGGTGCCATTTTATGTGGAGAATTGATTTAAGAAATGAATTAACATTAACATTATATAACCTTAAAATGGAGTGATGTCACCAGAAAACGAATCCTTTGTTGAATCAAATACTTGTTTTTGAATAGTTAGTATTGTGCAAAAAGAAAGCTGAATAGGTGCAATTTACGGAAACTTTATAGGGCTGTGGTATGCACCGATTGATTTTCCTGGTGCAAAGTTCAATAATGTTTATCAACCAAGTCCTAGCTTCAACAGTAGTTTTTTCGCCGAAAAGCAATGCTCTATTAAAAAAAGACATTCATTTTTATCCATTTTCTTCAAATTAACAAAAGTTGCTTCACTCAAAATGTTCTATCCCATAAACTAATACTCCGACAGCTGTGAAATTCATATAAGTGTCTTTTGAAGGTTAGAGTTAACTAAAAATCAGATGAATACTAGTAGCGCCATCTGTGTAATAGCCTACGAAACTATCAGCCCACCTAATACACAATTTTTTTTTTAATTTGCAACATGCCCTGACTGGAAGGCATGTTGCAGGAGGAGATGGAGGATGAAAGAATTATTGAAATGTATGTAGATGCTAGCACAAGAATGGACAACGGAAAAATAGGCATAGGCTGGGCGTAAGAACAGAATGAGAGTATTGGGGAATGAAAGGATCCCCGGACAAAGCAGTGTCACTGAGACAGAACTAATAGCGATTGAGAGAGTGATTGGAATATGGAGTGTGAATGATGTGGAACGAATGAAAGTCGGAAGAACGAAGAGCAAAAGAGTGGCAAGAATCCAACGAATGATTGAAGAAGGGAATGCACTGGGAGCACATACTACAATAATCTGCAAGAGAGGCTTTGAGAACAGCAATCCAGGCAATGAAAAAAGTCCGTGATGAGCCGGCAGACGAGATGGGCAAAGAAACTATTACCTGGGATATCAGGAAGAAGGACAGTGAGAATGAGGAGAGGAAGAGAATCAAGTAATGCACCAGGAAGAGTGGAAGCGGAAATGGGAAGCTGGGACGACTGGGCGGCTGTCCTACAGGTTCTGTAGAGCAGTTGGGTATGACTCATTAAATCTGACGCATAAGGCTCGCCAACTACTCACGGGACATGGTAACTTCCCCGGATACCTTTTCAGGTTTGACCTGGGCCTGGATTTGCCGGTATGGGGAGCCTGAAACGGCAGAGTACGTGATTGAAAGATGCATGTACAGCGACAGGATTAGAGGGCGCGACTGAAAAGAAGACATGGAACGAGAAAATGGAGAGGTCGCGTTGAGAGGAGAGAACGTAAGGAGGAACGAATGGATTCGATTTGTGAATGTAGTGAGGGATGCACAAGTGGAGAAGGGTCTTCTCCACTTGTTGATTTCTCCCTTCGTGTGGCCGACGTTAGGCACTTGATACTCGGAGGGGGGGCAGTACGGGGTTCCTTCGACAGTGGCGGCGCTAGATAGCGGGAAGGTGCCTAGTTGTAAGGCCTTTGGGCGAGGACAATATAGGCAATAGCACTATTCATGTGCAGCTTATCCGAAATTTCACCTAATCCTGAAATATTATTTTATGTTTTTGTCAAAAATTAATCTACAGAAAAATTTTAAAACGTGATTTCGAACCGTTTGTTAGTTTAACCTCTGCAGGAGCTCGTAGACTATGTCTAATCCAAAATTTAATGATTGTCCTTGAATATCATTTGAGATGTTCAATTTTTAGTTATATGGTCAAATACTTATTCCCAATATAATTACTTAAAAAAACTAGGGAACCAATTCATCACTAACTAACTTTTTTAAATTAGAATTTTCGTTCAAGTTGACATGAACTGAATCTAAATGTAACTAGAAGTTGTTGCACTTTATTTTTTCAGAATACATGCATTGTGTCATGGATTAATTGGTGTTACCAGTGCAATATAGAAAAACTTGAGTTTGAGAGGTTGAGGTTTTTTCCGATTCTTATCCATAGACACAGTGTTTATCGTGCGTTGTGTAATTAGGTTTATGAAATTATATGAGAAATATGTAGTACTCTCCTTTATTGAACATGTAATCTATTAGATCCTGTTATTTATATTGAGAAATAAAAAATAAAAAACTTATTTATAGCAAGTGAAATTGTTTTTCCTTAATCAGAAAGTTCGACTTCATAAGATAAATGATTAATTCTGGAGAAGTAGGTATTTTTCCAAAAAACGATAACGATACAATGATAAATTGAAAGGGGTATATTTTTGGGATAGATTAAAACGTTTTTGCTTTCTACTTTCCTTTCTTTATATAAAAAATGTGGAAGTTTTCCAAACAAAGGAGGGAAGCAACTATACAAATATCTGTAGATCGTGCAGAAAAGTCTAGACTTAATTATTTGAAATAGATCGCTTCTTTCCTTTCTTTGGAAGTAGAAAGCCGAAACCTTTTCCAATCCAATGGCTTCAAAGAAAAGTCGAACAACATCCGCAAATTTTTATCGAAAATCATCTTCACAGATGAGGCTAATTTTTCAAGAAATGGTATCATGAACTTCCACAACAACCACATCTAGGTGAAAGATAACCCACATGCGATAACACAAACTCATTTCCAAGACAGATCCCCTTTTAATGTATGGGTAGGCTCTATTTCCTCCCCTTACGTTTGAATGGAGATGCTTACCTACATTTTTTGGAACACGAGCTTAGATTTTATTTTCTTAAAATTGTCTCAGGAATATGTCACTTGAATATTTTAACGTACTTATGTTACACCCTGTATTAGTACCAACTAAGTTTCTCAACCTTATATAGTTAATATTTGATACCTATCTATGAACATTGTGAAATAATGGTAGAGCCATACACCAAATCTTTTACTTGAAGTTCTCACAATGTAAATCAATAGGAGCATTCATACACCACACTTTTACTACAAAGAGTGATATATGCTCACATTTATTTACATGACAATTATGACAAATTATTTAAAAAGTTTGGTTTATGAACCAGCCATATGAACTTAGTTTAGATGGACATGTAAATTCAGTATAATGATGGAAAGTTTTTCACAATGAAGAATAGTTTTGAGAAAATTCAATTTTGAAAGGTTGGTTTTGACTTACCTAAAAGTCCTTGATCAAAATTATTTTATCACTAATATTTTGGGCAAAATCATAAGTTACACCAAATAAAAAACTCACAAAATCTTTGCAGTTGCACATTTTGTTAAAACAAATAGTATTCCAAACATGACACACACACACTCGAGATTCTGATTTGTCATGTTGATGACAATCAAGGCTCACTAGAAAAATTCAGGAACGTTTCAAAGTGCAAAATTGAGATAATTGAAAAAGCTTTTCAGAATAAAATAAAAAACGTTATTCATAATTGAATTAACATATTAGAAAAAATAATTGATCTAGGACTAGGATCAAGTAAGTTATTGTCTTATACAAAAACGTAAGTTGGTATTTACCTTCGATTTCGCGTGTTGACGTAATTCCTTCTGTTGCAGATTAGTCACTACTGTTTGTAGACTGATCCACTGATCTGTCACCTGCAAATCGTTTCTTACTTCCGAACTAAATTCAAAACAGTGATAACTCAAAACTAACTATATCTATATAGAACTGACCAATGACCTGTCATTATCACAGCAAGTATTAAAATATATATACATAATGAAGTGTATGATTTTCCTAAAAAAACGTTCCATGTCTAAATATACAGAATATTTTATATTTGTTTGTTTGCTGAGAAATTTTCAGCTGTTTCACTTTGTTCAAATAGGTATCTTTGTAAGTTGAAATTATTTAATAAAGTTTTCCAGTAAGTAAATGATATTTGTTCTTGTGAAAGGAATAGGGATCGTTTACTATCTATGATTAATTAGTACTTTATTCTGATGAAGGATTTCATAAATTGCAGCCTTTGTTAAAACTTAGGTTATATAAAGATGCATAGGAATATTATCTATGCATCTTTGTTTAGATTATCTATCGAAAACAAAGAACAAGTCACGTTTTTTCCTTTCAGTTTCAATGACAATTTTCAGGTGGTCTAACTTGGTTACAATTGTAACTAATAAATATAATTTATTCAAAAGGCTGTAAAAGTAAAGTAGGTTGGTTTCACTTGCTTGCACCAAAGGCGTACTCCAGATCTCAACTAGGGGTTTGTTTCTTATATATTTTAACAGTTCGAAAATATTATTGGATACTGACAATGAATAAATTGCTAATAAAACGCCCCAGCTTCGCACGTGTGCAATTTAGAGTTGTAATTTCATTGTGAAACAGGTCAAGTCCTGTTATCACACAATTTATTTATGTATAAAAGCTTTTCGTTCGCCCAAATGAAGGTATATATAACCAATTTCCCGCGTAGAGGCCGATCCCTTGATATATCTAGATGAAAATTAATAATAATAATAGCAATATTTATTCACCAGAGAAAAAAACAATAGAAATATAATAATGACGGCAATATAGAAACATAAATGTATACATAAGTTTAGGCATAGGCTAAATATGAATAAATAAAAGAACAAAACCGCGAACGAAGAATCCTTGAATATGGTGACTTTCATCATATATTTTATCTTTCATTATTTATGACACAAATGTTTCTGTCACTAGGTATGTAATACCTGAATTATTAACTACAGGAAGCAAAACAGGGAAATAATAATAATAAATACAGGTCGTTTTTTACCTGTTCCCACTATTGCTGTCTCGGAAACGATAAGACCTAAAAGGTCGGTTGAATTGTACAAAAGTTTCCTAGTGTGTGGAACTAGAATAATCTCTTTTCAAATACAGAATATCAGTGGTTGTTTTTGAAATATTCTCAAAAAGATAGAACCTAATATCTCAGAACTCAAAAAGATTGGTACGTCAACTCCACACATCTTTTGAAAATTCACTGTCAAGTAGGTACGTGAATAATCATTTCGATTTGTGTGAATTTGTGAGGGAAATACAATGAATTTTTCTAATGACGAGAAAGTTGATATGCTGTTCGTATACGCGAGATGTTTGAAAATAGATTTCTGGCTATCTATGTAAAATTGTTCCTTGAGAAACGTCAGCCATCTTAAATATATTTTCATCACATCGAGAGGAGTTTACGGAATCATGGTTCCTTTAAAAACCCTCGAGTAAGAGTTGTACAGTAACTAATAGGGGTGGCGATACTGAAATTGACGTTTTGGGTAAGTTCAGAAGGCATTCTCAGTGATAATAAAAAATAATATTAATTCAATTCAGAAGTTGTGGAATACCGAAAAACTGAGAACAAAGAAGTATCACTGAGAGAGATTGCAAACCATAGTGCTATATCGACTAAAAGAAATAAATTTAGACCCTACAAAGTCAGAAAAATCCACCATTTGCATTAAACGGACTATGATAGGAAAAAAATATTTTGTAGATGGCTACTTGGATAATATCGTTAGGATAATGAAATCTGTGATAAAATGTTATGGTGTGATAAGAATAGATTTACAAATAAGGTTTTAACAGAAATATCCATCACTGCTGAGGACAAAAAATCCTTCTTACATATTTTCAAAAGAGATTTGAGGTTATTGTTTGGCTTGGTGTGCTAGACACCAAGATTATAGGTCTTTACTTTATGAGACACTTTCGAGGAGGGAATTATATTTGGAATTTGTCGGAGACTCCAGTTGAGTTGTTGGAAGATTCGCCTATGAATATTCTGAGAAAATATTAGTATTTCCAACATGATGGAGATGAGCCTCATCGCAGAATTATTAGATTTTCGTATTTGCTGAGATTTTCTCAATTCGACTATGCCAGGACGATGGATAGGAAGCAATGGTTCTATTAAATGACTACCACGTTTTCCTGACCTGACCCTTCTGGACTCTTCATCGTGGGGCTTCGTCCAAGACAAGGTATTCGGCTTAACTTTTGGCAATATTAACGAATTGAAAAAAAACAATAAAAATACTATTGCAAATGCGGATATTGTGAACATTTAATGAGATATCGTGGACAACGTAGATGGTTAGGAGTATTTTTACATTGATTTTCCATACTGAAATGAAGGAATTATGAGCCTTCCATGTGTTCGGAAAAGTGCACCAAAAGTCCGATGATATCTGCTGTCGACTGTGCCAATTCAGTCGCTGAAAAATATAATCCTCGAGGTCCCGCTTTACAGAGCTTTAACGGTAGACGAAGCAATTTCGCATCTATAAATAAATTGCTGATTCATAAGCATAAATGACATTATCCATTTGTTTTTAGACGGTCAATGCACCGCTCGGATTTTCGAATTCAGGGTCGTATTACTGAAGGAATAAAGGGACAGTTTTCATTATTTTCGAGGTACCATATCACAGGGAATGACAGAAATATAATCTTTCCAAGCATTTTTGAAATAAACCGTCGGTTGCTGTGGTTAATGACCGACATGAAATTTTTTAATTTTTTTTACAAGACTTTGTCAATAAGATACTAATCTTCCGACAATAAATATTGATTGATTGATATGCACTTTTCAGTGAGAGGCATCACGAAACATCAATTCAGAAATATAATCTTGTGGAAAAGTTGAAAGGAGGGATCATGATCTGTTGGAGGAATCTAGATGTGAGACGTGTGTGGCCAATGTAAAGTATTTTCACTAAGACTTGTTTCCTGCGAGTCAGATTTTTTGATAGTTTACAGTCTACACGGCTTGATGAGAAGTTTTTGAATTTTTAAATTTTTCTCTAATTAAATTCTAATCCTGCTGTCAAAGATCATTAATTTATGGTTTTAAGAATGGCTTTATATCTTCAGAGACATAATCTCAGCTTCTTCGATATCTGCTTCAGTTGCAAGTCGAGCAGCTCGATTGGTATAATAATTTTCATTTGATCCTATTCCTATATATCTACCAAGGTTTTCAGAAATCACTAATAGTGTGAAGAGTAGCTAGAATAATTATTTTCGATACTGGATCTGCCAAAAATATGTGAGTTAGGATTCAAACAGCGCTCAGAGAGTTTATGCATATTATGAAGTGTTCTCTATCTCCAAAAGTAACGCAGGGCTTGCCATATTCAATACAATTCAGCAGTGTGACACTAGAAATCTGTCTAACTAGATGTGTAAAAAGCAGAGCCTACTCCAGAACTCGTAACCTCATATGTTTCGAGATGAACTATTGGGAGATTTCTTGAAAATTTTCACAAACCTAATATCATTATTATGTTTTTGATAGATCCAGTCTCAAGTCTCGAACCCATAGCCGAAATGTTTTGTTTGTTATTTATGAAAACAACAATTTTGTTAGTATAAACTAATTGAAATCGTAAAAACGTTTCAATTAACAACATACAAACAATGTAAACTGTCAAACGATAGTAATACGTCATCAATCGGTCTCAAAATTTAAGAAATTGTCGAAGACTCAAGTTTGTATAGCTATCTTGTTGGAAGTACCGAGTGCAACTCATTATTCAAACAAGAGCTCTCGTTGATTGAAAGTAAATGTTACTGCTTTGAGTATTACTGGAGTTTTTTCCCAACACTAAACCGTTATTGATCAAAGGAATATCAAGCTATTTACAGTTTGATCTTCCTCTTGAAGATGATCACTTGGTGATCGAAACATGTGTCGAGGTGTTAAAATAACGGTTTGATGTTGGGATAGAACTCCAGTAATATTCATTCCTACACCAAAGGTTCCAAACAGTGTATCACAAGTTGACTGCTTTGTCTTGCTTTTTCACTTGAAGAAAAAAAAAGAAATCATGTTAGATGCTCGATTTCTTCGCCATTTAGAGGCGTTTAGTTTTTTTTACTATTGCAATGTTTCCATAACATATTAGTGTGCTCAAAAGGTTTGTAGGTACCATGGGTATTAATAAATGTACTCGTTTATGTCCTCAGGCAACTCACAAATCGTCGAACTACAGGCTTTTGGATTTTTTGTATATACACTTGAGATAATGAATCATTACATATTCAAAATCAGTATAATCCCTATAACCAACGACGTCGTAATATGGACTGGCCTTTGAAAAGAGACCATTGACTCCAACAACTAAAAAAAGAAGAAGAACTTCAGATACAATGTGTCACGATATTTTACGTGTTGCATATTTTTATCATGAACATTTTGTGATCTGCTTTGTCAAATGGTCCTGTGACGCAGTAGCCAAGACAATGGTAGATAATAGGTAAAACGTTACAGACAGTCCATATTTACAAGTCGATGCCTATTATTACTATTGTTTGACACTTTATTCTTGTAAACGTTTACACGTTTTGATTTCTTTTATACCAGTGAAATAGTTATTTCTGTAAATAAGTTGTGGGGCATTCAACAACGTATATAATCATTCACTTTTAACCTAAGATTTGAAATGGTTCTGTCTGAAGTACGGCATTCTGCTATATATTCAAATAGACAGATATCAGCATTGGAAATATAAAATATAATGTTTTTGCGGAATAATTGATTAAATGCTTATGAGTTTGTGCCAAAATCCTAACATGGGTTATATCTTCATAAATAAAAAAAAATCATCATTAGAGGTTAGGTTGTCAACTAATTTCGAGTGAACGTATTCATGAAGAATTTCTTTAGGTACTTCTCATCTTTAAATTCAAATAAAAAAAAGTGTATGAGATATATCGATATTGAATTTTTTATTCGTTTGAAAGAACTATTGTGGTCATTAGGTGTGGAATATAACATCGTTCAATGTCCGCCACAAGTGGTATGTATCCGAAACGTCCAATTTTCTATAACTCTGGTGCACCGATGGCATCGGTTATGTTGGCCTTGCGGACCGGTGTGGTTTGTGGTTTATTCGCATATACCTACGACTTGAGAAAACCCCACAAAAAAAATCTAACGGGGTCAAAATGCAAAAACAAAATAAGACAAAAAATTTACATTTGCAAAAAAGAGCACATAAATAAAATAATAGAAAAGAGACCGAATACTTCAAGCGGTCTATGGAAAATACAAAAATTTAATATTTAGAAATTGAAAATAAAATTATCACCTCAAAAAATTAAATTACACATCACTTCAAAAACCATTTTATTAATTTAGATCAGATATATGTGGATGAAATAGTAATACCAAAAAATTACACAGAGAAAATTCCCTACATAAAAAATAGTATCTACCTAAAACCTACCAATGAAAAGGAAGTTATTAATTCAATCAATAACTTAGAACTAAAAAAATCACTGGGATGAGATGGCGTCAGATCAGAAATAATAAGATAATAATAAATTAGAACAAATAGCTTTACCTCTAACTCATATCATCAACAAAAGTTTTGAGATAGAAAAATTCCCAAACTGCCTAAAAATAGGGGTTATCAAACCACTGCACAAAAACGGCCATAAAACAAATGCAGGAAACTACCGCCCAATCACACTATTGTCAGCCTTTTCTAAAATATTCGAAAAAATAATGAAAGAAAAGATATATACGTTTCTAGAGAAATATAACATACTGCCTAATAACCAATTCTAATAACCAAGATTATGTATCAGATCGAAAACAAACAGTTGAAATTGAAGGAATGAAAAGCTATCTTAGGACTGTCACTTACGGTGTACCTCAGGGATCGGTGCTTGGACCCGTATTATTTACTATATATATATAAATAGTTTGATGGCATTACCATCTGATGGTAAACTCATCAGTTTTGCAGATGATATGGCAGTAATCTACAAGGGGAAAACATGGACAGATTTGAAAACAACAACAGAACAAGACCTGTTCAAATACAACAAACAGTCAATACTTAAAAAACATATTATTTGCCTTTCACATCTTACCCTAATACGAGACAACTCTCGTATAGAAGAAAAAGATCACTTGAAATATTTAGGAATAATAATTGATAGACACTTGAGATGGGATTTACAAATCGAGCAGGTGAAAAATGAATTAAGAGGTCTACTCACAAA
>WOGO01003020.1:0-14899 GCA_015342085.1 Leptinotarsa defecta | reverse complement strand
ATTAACAGAATATGAAAAAATAAAATGAATAAAAATTAAAAAAATTATGTCACAACGTTTCGATTGTTAGTATCCACAATCGTCTTCGGGTGATAACTGGACTTATTCCTCCGAGATCTGACTATAGGTCATTTTCGCTTGATTAGAGGTTTCCATAAGTTACGTATCCCTACGCTAGCTTGACTAAATGCGTTGTTGGACAACATATACGCGGCTTCTTTGATTTTTTTTAGGCTTATCAAATCAATTTATATTATATTAGACAATGGAAGTTCGAGCTGATGAAATAAATCATGATTTCATTCAAAATTTTTCTCTTTTGCCCTGACTCATTCCGAGGTTGAGCTAAAAAGAGATATGCCCCGAGCGACAGTGAACCAAAAATCACCTAAAAGAAGATTCCTGAGTGACACAACGAACCAAAAATGACGGATTTGCTGTTTCAAGATTTCTAGCACTATAATTTCAAGGTGCGATTAGAGACTCAATTTTCCCAAGAATTCCCTGTGATGTTTTATAGAGTTCATTGAGTTTGTGAAATAAATGAGTGCATTGCTTCCGTTTTACCTTTTTTTCTGGCTATATTGGTCCCATACATACTTCTGAGGAAACATTGACTATCTGAAGGATGGAAAATGAGTTATTTCCATAAACTTGACACTGCTCATTCCCCACAATGAATAGAAGCAATACTTATAGAGACTAGGGTGTAGTCTGTGGCGTGCAGTGTCAGAGAGACATAAGAGCATTCGACACCTCCAATAATGCCTCTCAGATGCTATGTATATAGTGCAGACAATAATATAATATATAATAATATAGGAATATGATTGACCACAAATGGGAAAAGAAGCTCTGGCCCCAAATCATAATGTGACCAGTGGGAATAAATACAAAGAAAATCAGGTCTTGCATGCATTCTCTACATTTGGTTATCATTTATTGGGTACATATAAAATAGCATTTCGAAAAAACTTGTACAGAAAGGTCTGCAGGGATAAATGTAGGTATATGGAATATGAAGGTAAGTTAACGGTATTAGAATGAAAAATATATGTTATTTATAACTCCTATTCTCTCACTGATATGACTTGAAGTATTTTGTCTTCACTGAGATGGATCTGGGTGAGTCAATCCAGATGGAATAATTGAATCTATGTGTATATGAAGTGTTCACTCAATTTTACAGTTGAATGCCGAAAATGGTGTGAACGAAAGTATCAACTCAATTTCTTTGCGTTACTTCATACTTTTCTTCATCGATGCCGCCAGAAACTTTAAAAACTGAGATTTGAAACACGTTAACTCAGGTTTTGCCTATTATATTTGGGACAAGAATTATTTCAACCCTCAATTTCTTAATTGTACAATTGAAGTAGAAAGGTGATAATTTAGACCATTAAATATCTAGACATCTAGATAGAAAGGAGTAATTTTTCGCAGTAATGTACAGGTTTATTTGTCAGTACGATCATCCAATAATGCTCTTGAAATTGCATCTTTGAATTTGTTGAGACCGTCGATTCAACGTTAATTTGAATATTTGGCACATAATTTTGTGTATCCTTCATCACATGTCAGGTCACATCTTTATTCTATAATTACGACGGGAAGGTGTTGTCGTCAATTTTTTTTGGCGCAATGAAGAACTTATATACTTGAAATATTTTTTTGGTTTGATTTCATCCTTTATCATTGTATTAGTGATTTTCTGAAGAATTTGCATTCCTGGTAGTGATTATATTATCTTTTCAATCAGAACAACCTACTGAATTACTAAAGTTTTTGATATATATCTGTAAAATCAGACTACATTTTCGTTAAAAAATTAATCCAAAGCAGTCAATTCGAAATAGCTCATTCCAGAATTTCTTTTTGGTCGTAAAAACTATTATATTGAACTCTCTAAGTTATTTTGTTATTATTGTTTCAGAAACCTTTCTTTGCCAGCTGAAACGTGTCATGATGTTTCTTCTTTGTTAATATTTTTCTCAAATATAGAGTTTTGATCTTCGATCGTAATAATCTTCATACTCTTAACTAAACTAATCGTCTGTTCTGTACTTTTACATGTTAATATTTTGAAACCAGAAAGAAAAGTGTGAAGCTTGGAAGAATGAAATACACCAACTGTATTTATTTTAAATTGACATCATGTATCTATTCTCATGGTATATTTAAAACATCAAATGCCATTCACCTATTTGTTGGCAAGTAATGCCAAGATGCGCGCATAGTCGATATTTTTCAGGTACAGATGTTACAAAAGAATGTGCAATCTAACCAAGATCATGCAATATTCTCAAAGGCCTTCTGGGCGGCCTTGATTATAATTACAAAACTGACGACTTCTATATATACACAAAGGCGATTTCAAACCCAGTTTCAGAATTTCTTCGATATCGAGTGTGAGAAATGTTCGTTTGAAAAATATTGACTGTATAACTAAATATTTTTGAACAAAAGTTATTTTTTTTGTAAAAATCAGTTTTTTATCGACTTTTCGGGAAATATTTACAATCCATGATTTGAAAAAAAATTGTAGTGGAAAACTTCATACAAGTGTAGAAATGGCAAACTTATTCACAAAAAAAAATATTATTTTATCAGTAAATTGTATTTAATAATTATACCTGCCAAAAAACCTAAGAAATTATAACAATACTATCTTAACGTTTCGAAGAGTGTAGTCTTATTTCCTTTGACAGCGGAGTAATAAATCATTTTCGAGTGTCTGTTCCATAGGCGTACATAATCGAGTCGGTTAGAAAGTGAAATATGTAGAATTTATTTCAAACATTCAATGTTGTTGTTTGATTTGATATAACAAATTTCAAAAATACTCTTTATAGTTGTCTGTATACGGTAAGTAACAAAAATGTGGAACGCTCATATTAATAATATGACGTCATGATTCGATCCGATGTAACAGTGCTTTGATTAGGTACTTTATTACCTGAAATATATGAAATTACACTTATAATGTTGATTGAAATGGCTACTTCAGTTTTCTCTCCAGTAAAACGAATCAGAAAATGTACCTTTTCTGTTATCGAAAAGATTATTATTCTTAATATATGACGCTCTCATACATCAAAATTCTTCGTATATCATGGATACTCTATATTACTGGAGTTTTTCCCAAAACCAAATCGTTATTTTAACATCTCGACACGTGTTTCGATCACCAAGTGATCATCTTCCAGAGGAAAATAAAAAAACTCCAGCTACATCAAAGGTTCAAAACAGTGCATCACAAGTACATTGGTACTCTGTTGAAAAGGTGTTTGCAAATGACGATATACAGTGTGTAAAAGCCAAATGGAATAAATTCATTATTTCGGTTATTCTACATGACCCAATAATTTTTGTGATAAAAGGTTGATTGGGATCAATTTTTTCTTAAAAAAACAATTTTTGTGTTGCTGACATTTCGAATTTTATTAAATTTGTCTTCAGGGCTTGATCATATTACTATATTGATAATCATCAGACATATTAGATACATAATAAAAAAAAATATCGTAACAACCAAATTTCCGAGACAACACACAAATTTGGTTGTTACAATGTTTTTTTATTATGCATGTAATATGTCTGATGGTTTTTAAAATAGTCATATTATCAACACGAAACTACCTTTTCGGTCACTGAAGAAGAATTCAATTAAATTCGAAACGTCGGCAAGAAAAAAATTGTTTTTTACAGAAAAAATTGACTCTTGTTACCCAACCAACTTTTATTCAGAAAATTTTTTTATTACCATTGAAATTTCCCCCAAGTGTATAAATTCAGCTTCGGGACCCTAGTGCCAAATCTGCTGATTTTGAACACGGCTTATATCTGAAATTCATATTGGTGCAGAAACATTTCCAATAAATAATATGCGTGGTCTTGGCCTAGTTGTTCACTGTATTTTAAAGTCTAATTTAGATATTTTTATATTTTTTTCTATCAGCGTTGTTAAAAGTGTTCTTGAAATTAGTATTTCAATTTTGCGAATTTTCGTTCATTTCAATAGTATTTTAGAATATCGTACAAAGGTCATATACAGTGTGTATCAGCCAAACGGAATAAATTTTATAACGAACAAATGGGGTTCTCGAAAAAGCTCGGATACGTCGATTGGTATTTTTGGTTGAGCATTTTTGTCAACATTTTTTATACAGGTAGTGTCATAAAGTAGTGCATCAATTTTTTTATGCAACAATCTGTTCATTATCCAATTTGTGTATTCTTGTATTCTTCACGATATTATAGACATATTTCATGTAGAGTATCTTATATCTATCGTGTATTGTTTAGAAAATAATAAATGTTTTCAGATTTATAGATAGTAACATTAAAAATTTTATTTTGGGTATAGAAATTCGCTACAATACTTATTTTCCAATTAAATCTTGATGATGAGAAAGTAAGCAAACCCCATTTCAACATCCCTTTCTGTTGATATGAAATAAAAAAATGAATACTTTTGCTCATAATTTTCACTTTAGGTACTAGCAGATTGATGCTCGACTGCATGACAATAGTTGTCAGTCGTGTGAATTTTGTTAACTGCCTATCAAAAAAATGGTTCTTTTAATAGAAATACACAACTTCACAATTGTACAGATAGATACTCATAAAGATAACAAATAAACACAAATGATAATTGCTTGCTTATTTTCTGGAAAAAAGTACACATTTGCCGTACTGAAAAAAAAATTGCCAATGCAATGATTGCTGATATCAAATTTTATCTTATTCTTAAGTTTTAGGAAAATCCACATACTTCTAGTCGAAAAGCAGCCCCAACATTTATTAATATTTATAATTGATGTTAGCCATTCATCGATCATTCAACCAATAAAAGAAAGTAAAATGCATCCCCATTAAATGATAGCGACACAGAAGCTCATTTAAAGGGTTTTGGATAGGAGAAAGTATTTTTGTGAACAAATGGCAATGTTAGCAAATACGATAAGAACGAATTTTGCTTACGGTCATACTAATCGTCAAAATTTTTGCAATGGGACTAGGAGTCTGGGGAAAATTCTTCTCGCTAAATTAAAGAAGAAATACGCGCTTTACTATGAAAAAGATAAATGTTTGGTAAGGAATTGGTCCGAGATCTTATTCTAAATACTGTTTCAATTGATGGCGATTTGAATGACTATAATTATTTATTACTGCTAAAAATAAAGTCGTGACAAATTATACAAAGTTATAGGTACCCTGCGAATGTAATATAATTTCATCAAATAAAAGGACCAACCCATTAACAAATCAACCGGTGAAAAGGGAGGCGAGGATCGATAGAATGACCAGCCGGATCCCCTGATCTGACATCATTAGACCAGTATTATATATAAAACTAAAACCATCGACTTTGCTAACTCGGCAGGCCCAATAACTCTTGCATACCTGAGATGTTGAGTAACGTAGTAATTTATTATTAATATTAAGAAGTTGCTAAGATGTTCGTGGCAAGGATTGTGAACATCTAGGTACTACATTGATATTAACTTTTTTTTTGGTTTCAAAATTGTGTCAAGAAATATCCAGTATTACTCATTAGTCTTTAAGGTGTAGTGTAGCGAATTACTCTAAATCAAAAAATGTTATTTTTTTAATATTTTCTGCAAGTAATCTGATAATATTCAATATTTCCGAGGCAATTGAAGATATTGTACACGAAATATGTCTAGAATATTCTGAAAAATTCAAAAATTGAATGGTATACAGGGTGTTCCATATCAAATAAGAATGTTGTTATTGGTCACTGTTACATGACACACTATGTATAGAAAATGTCGGTCGAAAAAAATCAACCTGTTCTAGCGTGTTTTTGAATATGCCATCATTTATTTACATTTTTATTTATCGTCCATCACAAATAGCATGTAATGCATATCAAGTTTACTATTTATATTTTTATTTATCGTTCATAATGAATAACAAGTAATGTATATCAAGTTTACTCCTAATATTTTTACCTGTTGCTCAAATGTGAACACTCCTGATGATACAACTGATTTTTTTTCAGAGTCCAGTGGGAACCGCCGAAGCCTTGGATCAGTCTCTATCCAGTGGCGTCGATATGAGAACTAGCGTTGTTCGTGTTGCAGAAGATTACACCAAAAGGAAAAACGTTCTTCGGGTTTCTGCAGTAAAGCCTTGTAGATCCGAATTTTTATTGCAAGCTGAAAGTAGCGAAGATTTCGCAGATTGGGTCAAAACGTTGCAGGAACAGGTAGCTGCTAGTACTGATGCTGAATTAGTAAGTATACTTACTAGTTGGTATTCTAATGATTTCACATCCAGACATCAACACTATTTTGGATAGATTTGACAGACATCAACAATTTATAATAATGGATTGTTGGCAAGATGAAATGTCAATGTTTCAAACGAGTTTTCATTTATTTTATTTTTAGTTCGTTTTTTTATCTTTTTATGGCCTTCCAGGATGAATAACGGACTTGAAAACTCAATTGATAATTTATTGTAACTTACCTTCGAGAGTACAACAAGTACAGATTTTCTTCATGTATACCAATATTTCTTTCAGTACGCCTGACTAATCTTTTGAATAAATTAAAGACCCTTTAAAATTTCAAATATTTTAATAATAATGATAATAAAAATCTTCATTACTGCAACCACATTTTTTTTACAGTATTAAATTTGAATTAAATAATATATGAAATTATAGCAAAAGGCGAAGTTCAATTTTCGCAGGTATGCAAATAACTGATAATAGCATTTTGGCACAAGGACCAATTAGCTACTCCCATACTTACTATGGTGAGTTGACTTTCCAAATTTACCAGAAAGATTTGGATTATTTTGAGTGAAAATCTCAAAACAAGTACGTATGTATTCAGTGCCATTTTCTGTTTTTCCAACTCAAATCAACAATATTTTTTTATATTGTTAAATATTGAATATACGTCTTGTTTTCAAGTTAGTTAATACGTTAATGTTTGCTTTAGTGTCTAGGTTAAAACAACGTCTTATGAAACATCATTGTTGATTGAAACTGTTTTTTTGATTAGAGGGTTATTTGTATTGTGAGACTTTTGATTATGTTTTTATTTTCATTAAGGTATTCAAATAACTGACACTTTATACTCATCTCTGATATTCGTCAATTGAGTCTTTTGTCGATCTCATAGATTGCTTTTTTATAAGAGATCATTGCCTGTCATCTAAAATATAAATAATTTTATGAGGAATTACTTTTGCCTGGTATGAAACAATGTAAATTATATACATTGTTATTTGATTGGATAATTGATCGATAGAACAAGAAACAAAATGGCATTTCACTTATATGAACCAAAAATTGAACAAAAGTTTGGACCACAATTAATCATGATAATCTGGAGACTGGAACTCTTGTGATGTATTTTTATCATTTATTTGTTGCATAATTCATAAAATGAGTGTTTATGGATAGAATTTTTGAAAATATGGACCTTGATGAGTCAATTCATATATTGGCATTTTCAGTTTTTTTCTGGTTTCGTGTACTTAATACAGTTGAACAATACTGTTTCACTTCAACACTAAAAAACACTCTCTTCACTTTTCTTTCTAAGTTCTAAGGTTCATAATTTACGAAAAGGATTATTTAATTTCATCTGTTATCTTTATCCATACCTACACTTGAATTTAGTTATTTTATTGGCAATTGAATTATGAGATATATCTCAAACATCTGATAAGTATTCAGTACCATATGATCACATCATGAAACAAACATGAATAACTCCGCCTTTGATTTTCTAGAAAATTATGAAGATTTTCGAGTGGTGAGTAAAGGTGTAAAGTGAATATCAGAATGTCAATGTATATAATCAAATATCAGAAGATATATTTAGGATTTAGGTAGTGCACAACTGAGCACAACTAATAACTTATATAATAATTATTTGTCATTCATCTGTTTGGTACAAAATGGGTTCTGAGTATAATATCATGATTTGCAGAATGTGATAATCTCTTTAAATGTTGTATCCAATACACATTATTGATGAATTATAGAAAATTGTTTGGTATATCAAGGTAGTCACCATGACATTCTCCACTAACTGACACACCTCTCTAATTTCTAACCAAATGAAAAATATTTTTGTTGCGTCCAGAAATTGAATACAAAAATGGAAATTATCTTGTAGAGCAATTTGTTTACTTTCAGATGCACCCCAATATTCTTTTAAACCATTATTTTTCTTCTAGGAACCTCTCAGCAGTAAGCAACAGGCAGTGCCACAGATGGTACCAGCCTCAACAACTATCCAAGTGCAAGGAAGTCATCTGTCTCCACAGTTGAATAAATCAAAAACTGCAAGTTCACGGAATCGTTCCCCAACTGGTCAATCTCCTGTTAGCAAGAGTAGGAAACCATCCCAACTTCCCAATTCCTCATCAACGAGTCCTAAATCGAAAACGTGGCGAGGAAGGATGGTGAAACAATTCAGAAAATTTAATCAGGGAGGAAATAGTCCAAGTTCCCCTACAGCACCAGAAGGATCTACTTTTGGTATACCCATAGAGGATTGTTTACCATCATCAAGTAACGTGTACTTACCGAGGTTAGTCGAAGTTTGCACTGATATCATTGATGAGAGAGGATTGCATACTACTGGTATTTACCGAGTGCCAGGAAACAATGCTTCCATAACTGCCCTTACTGAAGAAATCAACAGAAATTATGAAGACTTACCTTTGGATGATCCTAGGTGGTCTGATCTGCATGTGGTTAGCAGTTTGTTAAAGTCTTTCTTAAGGAAAATGCCGGGTTCCTTGATAACAGTTCGACTTTCATCAAGATTCATTGAAGCTGATAAAATAGAGGATCCCAAAGAAAGGATGGAGCAATTGCGTAGGTTGCTGAGAGATTTACCTAAGCATAATTATCACACTCTCAAACACATCATCATGCATCTGAAGAGGGTGGCAGACAACTGTGAAGTGAACAGGATGGATGCAAAAAATCTAGCAATTGTTTTTGGACCAACTATAGTTCGACCCGAAGAAGAAAATATGGAAAGTATGGTGCACAATATGAACAATCAGGTTAATATTGTGGGAACTTTATTGGCTCATGTAAGTAATAATCATGGAAGGAAATTATTAATCAGGTGCTTTAAAGTTCAAATAATTGTTTTTTCATTTCGATTGATTCGAATATGTAGTTTTCTGAATGTAAGCGATTTATAGGCTGACTGGTTCTTTCCTGAAAAAGAAAACGAAGAAAATCTTCCTGTTCCAATTGGTGTCCGTGGCAGCGTTGAAGATTTGGAATCCGCCCACAATCAAGCTTTGTTATTGCATAATATTAGCAAATATGAAGGTGAGAAGGTTTACTTTTTTGTGCTTTCTGACTGTCATTCTGTGAATATTTCCAGCTTTAAAGGACCAGAAAGAAAAGAATGGTGCTCTGTTTTCTTCTATAATATCTGCTGCGCAACGTAAAGTGAAACGGAAACCCAACAAAGGAAACTCATTACTGGAATCTAAAGATGAGACCGTATCACCAACAGTTATCAAAGCTTTTCCAATGCAGTCTTATTCTCCCTCTGATCTCAAAGAAGTAAGATTTTTATTTGTATTGATTTCTTAATTTAATGAATGTTTTGCTATTTATTCCAATATACTTTTTATTCCAATATACTTTTTTCTATAAGTACCTTGTATTCAATAATTTTGCCAAGAGCTGAGTATTTTATGCCTACTTATATTAACGTTTAGGTGACCAAAATTTAACCAATTGTATATACCAAATCTTTCAAAATTTCTTGTAAACATCATCATATTATCACCACTATTACTATTAATTTTTCAGATTTTGGGAAGTAACAATTCCTAAAAATTTTTTTTTTTTGTGAATTTCAGTTTCTTCACAAAAAATGACATTTCTTCTTCAATATCAATCATAGTTATGAAAAATTTGGTTTGTTAAAATATGTTCAATCTATATAAAGTGAGTTGAGAAGACTTATTACCCAAGTTACCTCTAAAATATTTCTGATCAATTAATGTTTAGAACATTTTATGATAACAATACCACTCATGCACTCTCTTGGAAAATTCATGACAAAAAATTGCTTTTTAATATGTATCTGATTTCTCAGTTATTTTGAACTGAAAAGTTATCTATTTCTTTCAATTCAATTGACTGTAGTGCAGTGTCCGAACTAATTATTTTAACATTCTTCTCTTGGTACCAGTTACTGTCTGTTTAATTAAAAATTTTCTATGTTATTGCATTTTTTTTTAAATTTTTGATTCAATTTATAGTGCACAGTTCCTCCTGATCGAAAAATGGTCGAAGATATTCCTACAACAGTTTCGGATATAGAAAAGAAAAATAAACCAACCGAAAAGGTGCCCTGGTTCAAATATGAAACCGACAAAGACGAATTCCACAGACGAATAGAAAATTTCAAACAAGAGACAGAGGCGATGTTACAACTTCCCAGAAAAACGGAAATATCTGTAAATAATATAGGTGAGTTCTGAAATTCGTGATTCTGTAACTATTACTTGAATAAGAAACCCATCAAAAATTTACTTAGTTCTACAATCACATTGTAGAACTTGAATTATTTTAACAATCATTGATCATTATGGGCAATATTACCATATTATATAAAAAAACATATAAAATATCTGTTTTTCCATCTCAATAAACCTTCAACTCTTTTTAAAATTTTATACAATTATAATATATTGAATATTATTAAATAAACCTTTCAGAATAACTTGCAAAGCATATTGAACGGAAAATATAATTATCGAGCACAGATTCTTAACAATTTGACAAGCAATATAATCAAGGACATCACAGGTCTTTGTGGATGTAGATTCGTTTTATGAAATATACTACTCTCTTCAAAAAATGAGGTGAAATTTCAATTTATTCATCAATTTCTATTTTGTTCCCTTCAAAATGGTTCCCCTTAGATAAAATACACTTGTGCCAGAGTTTTTTCCAATCCTAGAATCAGTTCTGATGTGCACTCTTTGTCCTTGAGCTCTCTCAGCGATTCAGTTTTATCTCCTCAATCATCATAAAACGCCGTCCTTTCATGGGTCTCTTCAACCTTGGGAACACGAAAAAGTCGCAGGGGGGCAAATCTGATGAATACTATGGTTGAGGTTCGATTATGGCGTTGTTTTTTATCAAAAAATTACAAAGGTATACTTATTTGAAAGTGAATTACAAACCTCATAAGTCATACGTCGACATAATATAGACTATATCAAAATGGACTCATTTGAATACATACTCCAACTGAAAATACTGTCTCTTGAGATTTCTCATTACAATGGAGTTTGCTTACAACTTTGATAATCTCATATGTCATCAAACTATTTTTGGATATAAATTTACATTTTTTTTCTAAAAAAGGTTCAAATTACCTCCCACCTACAGGAAATGTTTATAAATAATTAGATTAAACAACTACTGAAGTCATTGTTTACATTTTTTTGTAAAAGTAAGTTCATGTAGGTAAGATGTTTTGAAGACAAACTTTTTTCTAGGTAATGGTAGTGTATGCATTAGAGGAGATATTATTATTACTTCATGTTTTCCAGTTCTCTAGTCTCTCCCTATCTAAAAAATAAATAAATGTAGATCAATAAAGAATCATCTCAAGTGCAATAAAGAGAAAACTGAAAAGTTCATTCCGAAAAGTTGGTGCTCAATTTACACCTCAATTTACGAGTCAGCAACTTGGATTCATAATTGGGAAAGGAAGGTTTTTGTTTTCTACTTCTCCATCTCCACACAAAAAGTGTGGGAATCTTCCAATGCAACCAATTTCAAAAGAAGTAACTCTATACATTCGTAAAAAAGATATTTTTTGTCGAATGCGGTCATTTTAGAAATATGTTCATTTATTTTGGGGAAGGTTTTTGACCAAGACAGCATCAAGCAGCATTAATCATATATAATATCTTTCAAAGATTATTTTCCTCAATTCATAAAAACGATGTCAAGGTTGAAAGCTAGGCAGCGTTTACAAATTTTTAATGCATTACACCTGTTCACCTTATTAAAATGAATATAAATTATATTGCATATAACTTCTAAAATTTGGATTTTGAAATTTAGTTTTTTGATTTTCTTCTTCTGGAAATGATATCAATGTATATTTCTCGTATACCAAGCTCAATCAATCAAAATGCATTTATGTTTACTTATGTCTCGCTTATTGACAATAATACAACAAATATTGGAAATTGCAAAATTGTTAGCTGTTTAGAATATATTCATTTATAAATTGAAAGGGGTATATTTTTAGGAGGGAATAATATTTGTATAAAGATGGAAAAGTAGAAAGCCAAAACTCTTTTTTCTCAAATATTCTTTCAGTTGTGTCTTTAATTTCGAATAATTATATTTTATATGATTGTGAAATTATATTTTGTATTTGCTGTGAATTATGATGATGAATTGATTTAATTGAAACATGTAAGATTGAAAAATTGTTACGTTATTGCAAATTTTGAACATGTTTATTTTTTTTAATGAATTTTATATGTTCCAGATCCTCGGACTATGGGACAACTGAGTTCATCAGCAAGTAATGTCAACCATAACACAAGGCTGTCTGTGAAACCTCCGGATTCGCATCATCTTACAAAAACACATAGTGCTTCCAATGTATTTACTCGTACAGTGAATTCAGAACATACCAGGAACAGTTTAAATTCAATGGACGGCAGCAATTTCTCAGTGCAATATAAAAATAAAAACGTTAATAATGGCGATAACAGTTTTCGAAATCTGAGTGCTAAAAGTAAATTAAGTAATAGTGACTCGAATAAAAATTTGAGTGACAGTGTTTGTAATGATGTAACAGATAATGGAGTGAGTGACAGAAGGGTGACGAGAGGAAATATCCGGAGAAGTGGCTCTGTGGAGAATGTAAATTGTAGTTTAGTGGACGTTTCCAATGGAAATATGAAAAAAGTCAAGTACGAAAATGAGGTAAGCTTTACTTAAACACTTATAGTTATGTTTATGGAATAAACTGGAAATCATAAAATTACTGAATAGCATTAACATGTTGAACAATTTTAGATCTGACAACTTTTTTCTGTTTTCATAATTTTTTTTTAATTCAAATCTTACATATTGATATATTTCAATTTATTATCTTAATAACAATTTGATATTTTAGTACTACCTCTTTTGTTAAATTCAATGGTAATAGTAGAGTAGAGTAGACTAATCTATTTGAGTACTTTATATACAAAATACATTTATGGTTGGTCATATATACTATATACTATAGGTACTATGTCAGACACTTAAAATGAGCAACAACCTCTCTAGATTAAAATAATAAATTTTATAAATAAATAAAACTGGCACATCAAAATTTTTTAAAGTGATCACAGTGTCACATGAATGGTAATAAAATAAAGATATCAATATAAAAAGGTCAACAAACTTAAGAACAGGCTTTATCCCAGCTTTACAACATGAATCATTTTTCGAGAACTGTGAATTGACCAGCTACAGCAGCATATTCTTTGATTGTGTAGAAACAGTGGTTGAAAAGATATCTCTTGATATTTGAAAAGAAATTTTTTGGTTTTCAATACTCCATTTTGATACAAAAAATGTGGGAATCTTCCAAAGAAAGGAAGGAAGTAATTAATTTAAAATAAGTAACTCTATACATGGATGTGTAGATACTTATTTTAAATTGATTACTTCCTTCGTTTCTTTGGAAGATTCCACCATTTTTTGTATCAAGATGGAGTAGTAGAAAGCCAAAAACTTTCATTCCCAAAAAATTAGTCACTCCTAAAAATATAACCCTCTCCATTTAAACAATACTCTTGATATTATTTTTGAAATTTCTGAAATTCAAAGATTTAACTGGGGAATAGAGACAGTTGTATAAATTCAAATTTAGGGAGTTTTTTTTTGACCAACTGCTAACCTATGTCTTGTATTATTTAATAAACATGCGGATTTTGTTGAATAGTCATGATTGTGAGTCTCAATATTTATGTAAATCTCCAACACCACATTAATATATAATGAAGGAAGTGGCATGATTTCAAATTGAATAAAAAGAGGACCATAGTGTTCCCTATATCTTATTTTTGCCATTATTCTCATGGCTTTTTTCTGACATCTGAAAATTGTGATTGGCTTTGTGGAATGCCCCCAAATGAAAAATCCATATGAAATAACTGTATGGAATAGTGAATGATATGCTATCTTCATTGTCATCAAACCTACATCACTTTTCAACTGTCTAAGAACAAATAAAACACTAGGTAACTTAAGAGTAGTTGCTTCAATATGGCTGGACCAACTAAGTCCAGTACCAATATGAATACCTAGAAACTTAACACTATCTCCTAGAGTAACACTGGTTTTTGAGTATATCACAATATTTTGGGTTTTTTATCGTTCAGTTTCAGTTCATTTGCTGTGAAACAAGTTTTTGCTAAGTTTTTATTTCTGTCCATCATTTGAAGTAAACTGGTATGTGATTTGTCTGAGCATATGAGGGTTGTGTCGTCGGCAAACAAAACACATTTTGTTGGTGAAATAAAGCTACATATCATATAGATGATGAATAATGAAAGGCCGAGGACAGAACCCCGAGGAACGCCATGCCAAATTGGCTTTAAATCTGACTTGATATTGTTGACGTCGACGCACTGATACCTATTTTGAAGATAAGACCCTACCAGATCAAGAACAGTGCCTCTTATGCCATAATAACTCAATTTTTGAATGGGGATAGAGTGGAAATCACTTCAGTATGTAAAAATCACTTCCATGATTCATTAATTGTGAATAAAATGTGGCAAATCATTCATTTTGTACATAAAAAAAGTATCTGAATTGAATTTTTTTTGCAATTTTTTG
>WOGO01003019.1:0-14899 GCA_015342085.1 Leptinotarsa defecta | reverse complement strand
TAGTACTTTTTTTATATCAACATTGTATTTCTTGGACTTTGTCAATAAGATGCAAATCTTCGGACAATAAAGTATATTTTGATTTGATTTGATTTGATATGCTTATATTTATGCCTGCAAAGCTTTGTCGATGGGATACAAAATCTTCTGACAATAAAGTATATTTATTTGATAAAGTATTTTGATTTGATTTGATTTGATATCAGAAATACACAACGGATTGTGACTGCTCATTGTTTTGAGATTTAACTCAGGACACCTCGAACTTCACTGTTTAACAATTTTTTCATTTCCTGAATGCGTTTTTCCAAATGAATTTAATCTCCAGCGATTCAAATCCAACGTAGAGCGCCTTAAGGATTTTCCTGTAGTTCCTATGTTTTGTCCTTAAAAAAAAAGATTTTCACAGAATAGTTCATAAATTGAAGACCGCACCAACATTTTATAATTCTGAGGGTGGTGCATATGTGGGGTGTTATAATAATTCTCCTTTTTCCAAACTCCAATATTCTAATTCGTGCATATTCTCAGCCTCGATTCACAAATTTCTGCAACAAAATTAATTACTGTTCTCAAAGATGAAAACATAATTGCATTGAAATTCAAAAGGGAATAATTGAATTACTAATTCTGTTAAAAAATCAACTCGAATTCCTCATGTCGGTTCAACTATAATTTCACCTATGTCTATAAATATTTCGAGATGTGAATGTTTAGAATTTAATTTGCGTTATTCATTTTCTTAGTACATGTGTATCTGTCCTTCATACAATCTTCAGACTTCATTTTGGAGTTAGAGTTTTGATACATGAGATATTTCTTCTTCGCATAGAGCTTTGTTCGTCTTTCTCAGACGAAGATTTTGTGTATGCTGTTCAGATAAGATGAAATTATTTATGATAATAATTACAAATTTTCATGATATAGATTTTATTTCCAATACGCTTTTCACTACATAGTAGCATCTTCAGTTGAACTGGTACTCCACACTACTTCACAATGCAATTTATACAAATTATCGACCTTAATTAATAGAGATTACTAATTGGTGACTAGGTAGCCATTAGGTACAAAACAGGTAAATTATTGTTGCTAATGATTCTACTAATTCTAGTAAATTTTTCATGTAAATAAATTTAACAGTAGCATGCCATTTGTTGGAAAACAAGCACAACTTCGACATAAAATGAAATAGGACGTACTACATACAGAAAATGAAGGAAAAAAGGGGGGCATTTGCCACATCCTAGTGTATAGGGACTAGGGGAGAAATGAATGTTTCCAATTTGACTTTTCAGGGAAAATCACCAGTCTTCCCACTGTGCAATCCACAAGAACAGATGTTACTTTTCGACAGCAGGTTTAGATGAATACTAAAACAGATCAACATCAATAAACCTTCTGACCCTTATGAAGCACCTCTCATTGTACTTGAAAATACGCCAATAAATTTAATCCAGAGTTCTATAGACTCATCAGTTTATCTTACAAAAAAGTGCTTCCTTTTTGCTTGTCAGAAGACTGCTAACCTATACCTAAAATAAGTGAGAAAAATCTATCAAAGAACTATAGATCAGTTACTTTTATATTAATATCTGGAATCATGAAGAAAGCTCTTAACAGATTCTTAAATATTTGCTTCAAGCTATCATCAGTTTGTTTTCCGGAAGCAAAAATTAACAGAGGACCTTTTTACTTATATCCATTCACCATTGAAATAACACAATCAAGAAACAGGGAGTCTCACGATGTTGCGCTCGATATTTTCAAAGGTTGTTAGATCATCCAGCTTTCTCGAAGAACATTCCATACGAGTAGATATCGATTGTTCTCTCTGGATATCTGGCAAAATACACAATAAAAATTTATAAAAGTGTTGAATATTCATTCAGATTCTTTTACAACAATTCTTTTGAAACAATTCGATAAATCGAATATTGATTTATTTTATTCTTATTTTTTATTGCTTTATATAAATTGTGATAGAATTATTTTGTTATCTTTCTTGTGAAAGTAAGTTCATTTACTTTTTAGGTCTCTAAAAAAAATCTAATGGAAATCGTGAAAAAACTTATGGTACATATGGACAAGGCAGAAGGTACCATTTATAGGGATGAACTGTTGAGCAAAATTATATTGATATGCTCACAAAATAACTATCAGTTTATTACAAACTTTGAATGGTACATTACAGTTTTAGTGGAGTTAGCGCAGATGGAGTTTGGTTCCAAACAAGGTGATGTGATAATTTTATTATGATATTATTGTTATTTACTTTACAAAATGAGTATTGAATTGTTTGTTCCCTGTGATACAGTGCCTCACGTTTACCTGAATGTCCCTTTATTGCATTGCCGACAATTGAAGTCTTTGTTATACATACCTATTTTGTTTAGGTGTCCTCTCAATTGACAGTGTCCAGAGAGTAGCCTTGTTGTTTTTATGAGCCAATCCCTGATCTCTTTAAACAGTTCTTTGGTTCTCCTTTCGGGCGGTCCCTTTATAGAGGTTTTCCTCACTGTGTTTTCCCAGTACTATTTATCTTTCTTATAGACCCATTAACCAATCTGTTTCTGTATTAAAGATTTTAGTACCTCCACAGCTGGTTCAGGATCTATAAATGTAGATGATGATTTGTGTCTAGCTCACTCATCAGCTCTTTTGTTGTCTGAGTATCCTGGCACTCAATATATAGTCAATCTATTATTGTTCGCCAGTTTTCTCAGTTCGTCACGGCATTTCCAGACCAGTCCTGACAACACTTTTGGGTTTTTCAGTACCCCAAGTGCAGCCTGGCTATCTGTGTAAATATTGATCTGCTCATTTCCTTGAGGCCACAAATTGCCTCAATAAGCCCCTTCAATGTATTGTAGTATGGCTTGTACTACTCTCATTATATGTCAGTAGAGTTACGAAAAGTTATCCCTCTTGTATTTGAAATTGTGGTCCATTGAATTTCCATGAGTATGGGGAAAGGGTTGTCCACATCCATGGAGCTCGCTGCAGGGATGCAGTTAAATACTCCTAGAGGTTACCTGGTATCCCAGAAACTCCATTGATCATTAGTCTCGGGTCACATAACTCCACTGGATTAAGCCCCTCTCGGTGCTGCAGGGGATGATGTAGGCTTAGAATAATATTGAATGTGATACCATGAATTTTTTTGTGACGGATATACTTTTTTCAGGTCATATTATTGGTGCTCAGATTATGGATGTATGTATACGTGTGCAGGCAATAAGATGTTTTGCTGTGAATGAAATGGCCCAAGTCTTAGATGTGTATACTTCAACTTCACAGTTTACGATCATGCAAGAAGTTTTATATGCAGCTGCATGGCTTTGTGGAGAGTTTGTAAGGTAGGTACGAGGATTGCCTTTTATGGCTTTTGATTATATCAAACCCACTCGCTAATTTATCATCTATATCGTATACTGGACCTGGAAATCACGCAGATAGCTAAAGCTTCCTTGTGATGACTTCAGTGATAATCTAACCCTATTCTATTCTATTGATTTTTTATAGTGAACTGAAGGATATGGAAAAAACCTTGAAATCGATGTTGAAATATAAAGTTCTACCACAACATATTGAATCTGTTTTCTTACAAAACATCCTCAAAATATATGCTCATTTAATTGGAAAATACGAAATTGAAGAAAAGTATGATGAAATACTTAAGGTTTGTGATATGGTGACAGAAAAAATGAATGAAAGCATCAAATCTGGAGAGTTAGAAGTTCAAGAAAGGGCCAGCACTTCACTTTTTGTAATTAAAATTGTTCACGAGGAGATATCAATGAGTAAGTTTATGTTTATATGTTAACTCTTATGAATTTGATGCCATAATGGTATTGCTCCAGTTTTTACAATCTTAGGCTTTGCCCTCTTATTTGTTACTCAAACTCCATCATTCTGATGAAGAAACAAATTTCCAAATAAATTATGAGTTTACTTGTTACAACAACATCCTAGAACTTAGTAATTTTATGTACTCATTGAATGCAACACATACATCTGTGAGGTAAGGAATTATGAAAGAGAAAATAAGATAAATACTGAAAATATCTTTCATTTCGTCAAAGTTTATTGTTCAATTTTCATTTATTCGTTTTAGAAAAGACAATAAAAACTTCTGAAATGCCTGCATTAGACAGTTCATCTGAAAATAATGTTAAATCAATTTCTGAGGAATTGATCAGCATGTTTTGTGGTGAACTAAATCCAGTAGCTCCCAAAGCTCAGAAGAAAGTACCTTTGCCAGAAGGGTAAGTGTTACTTATTCACAATTTCTTTCAAATCTAAGAAACTGCCGTAATCACAATGATATACCAAAACATATAAATATAATATGAACTTCCCGCCTACTTCATTTTCACTGATCACTAAACAAAGATATTTTTGATAGAGTATTATTACCACTATATTCATCCTCATATTTGATTATTTGGAAATTCAAATTTAGTGATATATTAACTCATATTTTCAGCCTAGATCTTGATGTTCCCATAAATGACCCAATAGAGGAATCTGAAACTGACAGTGAACCAGAAATAATGGAAAATCTCTTTATAAAACCAGACAAAGTTAAATCTATTATTTATCAATCTGAACCAACAGAAGAGGAACTGAAAAAGGTGAGAAAACATTTAATTGGAATTAATCCCTTTGCCGTTGAGCTAAAATACTGCCCTATCTCAGGAAAAACATTCAACAGAACTTATTATCCTCCAAAAGATATAAAAAAATGTGAGAATCTTTCAAAGAAAGGAAGAATGCAATTATTTCCATAATAAACTCTTTACAAAGATGTGAGGATCATGCAAAGAAGTAACTTCCAGATACAAACTGGAAGAACAAGTCATCTCTCGAATCAACTACTTTTATATAAACATTGAAATACATGAAAAAAAAATATTCGAAACAACTACTTTTATACAGGGTGTTTCAAATTTGATCCTCACCATTGGGATCTTGGACACTAGGAGAGATACGAAAAAGGTTAAATTGGGGCAAAGTTGCGCATTTATCTGACTAGCAATATGCCGTTGAGAAAGTTCTGAAATTCCGAGTATATCCGGAGATATTTGGAAAAAACAGAAATTTCGGAAAATGGATTTCATTTTTTTCTGGCTCTATTCTTGGAAGGATTCGAAAATAAATTGCACTTCCACATTGCCACTTTTTCCCTGCTATGTAATGGTGTTTTTAGATTTGCTATCCGACATTTCGTCTTCCGGCCACCATCATCAACTTTATTTTTTCTAATGGGCGCTACATTGGATTCTTTCTGTTTTAAATTGAACCAGATTTTACCTTTTCAATGATGTATCATAAGTTATCATTCTTTTTTTGGAGACTTTTCTGGAGAGTCTGGAGACTTTGCTGGCTATCTCACTTGCCCATTATTCCCTATCCATTTATCACCAAACATTTCAGTCAGGTAATTAGATACTCGTTTGGTAGTGTGCGGTGCAGCACCATCATGTTGAAACCAGATGTTGTTATAGTTAGTCAAAGGTAGATCATCCAAAGGTAGATTCCTACTAGTCTTCAAAAATCGACATTAAAAACTGGTGATAGTTTTCTCAAAATTCTATCTTTGTAAATTCCTGCTCACATGTTAATACTAAATTGCACTTTAGGTCGAGCTTCTCGAAACTGCCTGGGGTTGTTTATGCTCCAATTGTGTTCGTTATTTCGGTTGACTATTCCACAAATCGTAAAAGTGCTTTCTCATCTGTCCAAATTACATTTTTCAGGAAAACAGGAAAATCAGGTCTTCTTATTACCCAATTACAAAATTCCAATCGCCTTTCGGGATCACCTGGATGCAATTTTCGAGATATGTTTATTTTGTAACATTTTGAGATGTCTCCAAACACAAATATTAATTTCGGAGGAAATTTGACGTGTAGATTTCCCCGGGTTCATGTTTATCTGCAAATTATTAATTTTAATTGAAAAGGACACAATGTCTAACTTACCTCATACATACCTCATTTATCAACTTTTCTTTAGTTTCCTGGTCCATTCTGTCTCACCAAACTCGGTGAGATTTTGATCCAATAACTTGAACATAGTTCGATGTATTCCGTCTTTCGAAATACAAGTTTAAATATATTTCCGATGTCCTAACACTGTTTCTATCGGATTTGTTATACATTTGTATCATATCTCTTTTTTCTTCATTCGTGAAAGCCATTTTTCGCCAAAAATTCAATGACTTGTACAACAACAAAATGTCATTGAGTGTAACAAATTGAAAGTCAATTCTAGAAACATCAAAGTCAAAGCCTATTATGATAAGAATTGATTGTTTTCAATATCTCGAATTCCTCGAAAAAGAATGATAACTCATGATAGATACATCATTGAAAAGGTAACATCTGATTCTATTCAAAACAGAAAGATTCCAATGTAGCGCCCATAAGAAAAAATAAAGTTGATGAAGGTAGCCGGAAGACGAAACGTGGGATAGCAAATCTGAAAACACCATGATGTAGCAGAGAGAAAGTGGCAATGTGGAAATGCAATTTATTTTCGAATCCTCCGAAAAATAAAGTCAGAAAAAATTAAAAAACCATTTTCCGAAATTTCTGTTTTTTCCGGATATCTCCTCATATACTCGGAATTTCAGAACTTTCTCAACGGCATATTGTTAGTCAGGTAAATGCGCAACTCTGCAATTCAACCATCTTCTCATAGTTTCCGAGATCTCAATGGTGAGGATCGAATTTGAAACACTCTGTATTATATCGTGCATGTTGCTTGTTGCTATCATGGTATTAACAAAATTTGCGTTAAAAAAGGAAATATACAATTTTGATACAATTTTGCGGTCTTATTTTACTTTTGATCAAACATTTCAACGGAATGGTAATAACACTGACAGGCAAGAAATCAACATCTTTTTTCATCAATGAAATTGTATTAATTTAAGATGCATTCAGCTGAGAACATTTCAGAAAACAATCTATTTCTGAACAATAGCAAACGGGCCATGACCTACTAGATTTTAAGTTTTTCTCATCGCATACTTTGAAAGTTGCATTTGACATTAAAGTAAAGTTCTCATTTTCCACTTTCATTCTTGGATGTACATTTATCTCCAGTTTCTAATTCATTTAATCTCGAACGTCGTTAAATCTGAAAAGGAAATCGATTGATTGAAATTACTAGACAAACAATGGAGATCAAACAAAACTGGTCGCCGGAGAATAAGTAATCCGATGGACTTTCATTGAAGAATCGGTCGACCAAACAAAAAACCAGAAGAGAATTTCATCAATATTTCTGAAATCGAGGTCACTGGCACCGTTAAAATAATGAATATCTGTCTCATCATTTACATTTTATGGGTATATGTCCGTGTGGTTTTCTCTCTTATCTAGGAAATTAGTTGTTATATGTATGTTATTTCCAAGAAAATATCCTTAATCTCACTATTTTATTTATTACTATCTACCAGGTCGTTAACTTAATTTCAATGAAAGTGTCCCGAGTAATCTTGATCTTGAACTTGTTTCGTTTTAATTTCGACCAAATACAGAAACTACCATCCTAGGAGTTAATTGATTAAAATTGAATTCGTAATGGTTTGATTTTGTAACTTCATTAATCGATTCTATACATACACAATTATAAGTACCATATATTTAGTGAAATTATATTTGATTTTTTATTTTCCAGTTGTAGAAGGGCTGTAATCATACAGTGTCATTTTTCACAAACGAGTTTGTTTTGTTAATAATACTTGATTTGCTTGAGTTCAAAAATAAAACAATTGTTCATGCAGTTGCAGTTTCGTAAGAATGTATCATGTTTCCTACCAACCGATTTCCTGGAGTCTTTGAAGTCCACTAGATACTTGTCAGGATAACAAGAGGATTGCTCCGAATTCTTGGCGTTCTTGTTAAATACTATTCGTGAGCAAAAAAATAGCAGAATCAATACTCCTGACCGCTCTGGATTGAATGGTTCCGTACAGTCTATCTCTTCTTATATTTGTAGATCTTTTGCTGGAAAAATCCTCACTTGTTTACTTTGTGGTAAATGTTCAAGAGGTAGCAAAAACGTATGTGATTTTCTGGAACTTCAACTAGCGTTTCCTGATATGACTGCTTACCAGTCCGTGCAAAGCTTATTGTTAAATCATCTAAAAATGGAGCTTTTAACGGATGCTGATCGACTGCATTGGCAAACATGCACCAAACTAACTTACTATTATAAGAAAACAAGTATATCTGAGGCACCAGTTAATTTAATAATAACACTGATGATCTTTAAACATGACTCAACCTCTGACGGACGCACCAAACAATTACGAAAGTTCGAAATAGATGAACACTTCAATCTAGCAGACCACTATTATAATCTTCATGTAGTCATTGTTCACTGTGGTTCTGGCGTTGAATCTGGTCATTATTACGCGTTGTTCATAGACGAAACGGACTGGTTTAAGTTAGATGATACTTGTAGTCGTGTCACCAAGTGTTCTGCGATGTCATGAGTTTATTGGAGCATCTGGAGACACCCTACATTTCGTTTTATGAAAGAGTGGACATTGGCAGATCAAAATCTTCCGATGATGTGGTACTGTAGGTTTTTCCGAGTTTTCCTGCAGCTGAAAAAGCAAATGTGCCACTGGAATCAATGAAGTCGCCCCGCCGGAGCGCTAATCAATTTCTGTTTTTCCATAGTTTCATGATTTGTATTACTTTCTTCTTTAATAATAATCGGTAAAAGCAATTTTACTGATAAATGTTGTTAGTAAAGTTATATGATTATAGATGTAGGTATATATATTTTGTTTATGTATAGAAAACTCTTCTTTTTAATACTTCTCAAAATTTAAATCGAAGTCCTTTTGAAAATATAGGAACACTTTCCAAGGATATTATGGTATCAACCATTTCCAGGTCTCAATATTCATTATTGACATTATTTTCTTATTCCCATTTTTAGATTTCATTATAAAAGTGAAGCGTTATGATAAAAATTATATTCAAAACCGCTATTTACGCAAAAAGTGTTGCAAAAGACATTATATATCTATTTAGGAAAGAAAGGTTTTGGCTTTCTACTTCTCCAACTTTATACAAAAAATTTGGGAATCTTCCAAAGAAAGGAATAAAGCAGTCAATTTCAAAATGAACAAAGATATGTAGATCATGCAAAAAGTAACTTCAAGACATAAAACTGGAAGAAACACCCCCTCGAAACAGCTACTTTTATATAAACATTGAATTAAACAAAAGAAAAATACTTTCCAAACAAATACTTTTATTAAAACATTGTATAATTTAATATTCATATAAACGTAGTTGTTTCGAAAGTATTTTTCTTTCGTGTAATTCAATGTTGGAAGATGCAGACGTAGAAAGCCAAAACATTTATATATCAAAAATTAATCTTCTAAAATATACCCGTTTAAATCCAAACATTGTCAATTATTTTCACATTAGAATTCAGATTACATGTTAACAACTATTGAGTACAGAAAACGGTTACGTACTATTATATACAGTCTCAACTTCAATCAGAATGCAAAATGGAACTTAGGTAATGGGTAATGGTTTATCATAAAAAGGAAAAAAGATTTCGAAAGTTTGCTAATTTTACAATCTAGTATTAAAATGTTAATGAACTACATAATGACATAATCAAGTGCTTTAAACAATTATTGGATGGCTTTTCAGAGAGAAAAAACATCAGTTATTTATGAGGAAACTTTTTCTAGCAATTACTTACAATGTCCACATATTGTGAATATACTTTACTTCAAAAAACTTTACATCAATGATGTTAAGTTTCGAAAAATTATATTATTAATATTACCTATATAACATGAACTCATTATGAAAAAACTTACAAATTAAAGAATGAAATTGGTCGAAAAATTTTCAGTTTGTCGTATAAGAATTTGTGTTGCGAAATTTTATATATTATGTGAGATCATACAATGAAATTAATGCATGAATACTTTATTTTGAAGTGAAATTGACAGATGAAATTTTCAAGATGGCGACTGGGCGCCATCTGGGAAAAAAATACATGTTGAGGTGATCTTGTGACATATCATTTTGAAGCTCCTGACGAATACTTCACAACCCTAGAATATGAAGTTAATATCTTCATCTACTACAAAATGGCGCAACATTTAATAATTTCCTGAAGACAAGCACATTAATATCGATATTTCTAGATAGGAATCGTCCTATCTGTACAAAATATTTGCGGAAACTTCTATCCAAATTCACAACTACTGGTAGTGTACATAACAAAAAGCCCCCAGGTCATCCGTTCATTCGGGAAGAACAGCAAGTGCAAATAATTGGTGAGAGGGTAGTGAATCCTGAACAGTCTACTTATTCCGTCTACTTATTCCGTCCGTGGAGAATTTTGAAAAGGAATAGGTATCATCCACACAAAATTAAAATGTACACCAATTAACTGAAGATGACCCCGATCGAAGAACAGAATTCTGTGAAATCATGACGGAAACCATTGCAAGACATCCTACCTATCTCCACAATATTTGTTTTAGTGACGAATGTACATTTTTTCAAACGGCAATGTTCACAGACAAAATTGCCGCTAGTGGAGTGATAACAACCCTCACGTTTTCCGCGAAACACAACTAATATCCAGAAAAAATTTACATTTGGCCAGGAATATTGGGAAACCATATTGTAAGACTACTATTTATTGATCAAAATTTAACAGGGGCACAGTATTTAAATATGCTGGAAACTACTGTTGACCCTATCATGACTGAAATGTTCGAAGCGAACCTTAATAAATTTGATATGGCTATTGTATTCCAACAAGATCAAGTACCACCACATTACTCCAGACAAGTAAGAAACTATTTGGATACTACTTTTTCCGGTCGTTGAAGTGGCCGTCGAGGTCCTATAGAATGGCCAGCCCGATCGCCAGATATGACACCTTTGGACTTCTTTTATGGGACCATTTGAAGCAAAAGGTGTACAAAACTGAACCTACTTCAGTATTGGATATAGGACAGAAAATAATAAATATTTGTAGAGATATTGACGTTACTGTGTTCGAAAATTTTCGGCGTGAAATATCAGATAGGCTGTTCATATGTTAAGAAGTTCAAGGCAGCCATTTCTAGCATCTTCTCAACTGACCTCAAGCTTATTACCTCATATTATGAAGTTGAATGTCAATGTATTCAGACAATTATTATTAAAAGTGCGGCCATTTTGTAGTAGTTGAAGATATTGACATTATATTCTAGGGTTGTGAAGCATTTGTCAGGGGCTTCAAAAATATGTATCACAAGATATCCCTTTCCATTTAATTTTCTTTACCAAGATGGCGCCCAATCGCCATTTCGAAAGTTTCATCTGTCAGTTTCACTTCAAAATAAAGTATTCATGTATCAATTTCATTATCCCAAATTTGAATATTTTGAGTTGACTCGTTCAAAAAATAAAAGTGGCGGGGGTATTAAAGAAATGCTCTGTATGTAGACATCTGCTTCATTTGAAAATGAAAATTTAACGTTTACAGAAATGTTTTAACGAATCTTCAATTGTCAACATGAGAACTGCTGGCTTATGGAAATCAGAATGAGCAGCGGACCTGGAATACACAACAAGCCTTCAACCAGACAAGTCTAACTATGTGGTTAACGGCTTCAAAAGCCTGGCCATATTTACTGCTTGTGACAGTTGTGACCGTGTGACACAATTCGAGATGACAGATAAATGCGAAAATTACTGTCAATTTATTTCCAATATATCCTCTTTAAACCGTCGTGTGATGATAATAGTGTTCAACAAAAATCAGACACTTCACTGACTTTACATCAATTGATTTTCAATAATACGAAATATGACGATGAGGTACCTACAAATAAAAAAGGGATTCAAGTGCAACTATTTGCTGATTCGAGTATTTGCTGTCAAAAAGCATTTATTAGTTGATACACTGCGGAAATCCATTTTTGAAGTACCTTTAGGCAATGAAAGAATTGCTGAATATGTCAATGTGAATCTGTGCTTCAGAAATTTGTTGTGGCGCGAATAAAGAAATGTCTGGAAAGTTATAATTTAGACTTGAAACATTTGGAATCTTTCACTTGAATATCTAATGAGGAACATTCGAGTCGTTTCGGAGTTATGATATTGAACTCGTTCCGAAACTATCACCAGTCTCGGAATAATTTATCAGACTGATCGATTCAGATTCAAACGACAGCAATTCAAGCGGTCTGTTATTTTTATTATTGTATCACTTGATCTAGATTTCTATCAATCCATTTCCAATATGTGCATTACAAACCAGCGAAGACGTTGATTATAGTCACCTCAATTTGTTGAAGCTATAACCATTCAAAGTCCATCAAACATTATGTTTTCTGTTACTACGTGAGTTTACAAACGTGAGATACATGAACTTATTCGAAATTAATCTGTTTTTAATGCAATCAGTTCATTGTTCGTCCAATTCTAATACACAAAACATTTTTGTAGTGAATTCAGTAAAATGATATAGGGTGAGCCAGAAAAATAGCAAGAAATATAACAACAATAAAAAAACTCTTACAAAAAATTATAACCTACCTTGGTATCTATGTAATTACCAAAAAGTAGTTCGGCCCAGGCTAGTTGATTATTGTCGGGGCTGGACGTGGGTAAAGAAAATATGTTTTTTTACAGTCGAAATAGATGGGAAAAAGTAAGCCCTGGGGCGCTAGTTGAACGGATTCTACAGGGAAGGGGTTGAGAAATAGTCAAAAAGTCAACAACGAAGATCCAAGCTTGAATTTTATATTAAATGGATATATAGAAAGACATATTAACAAACTTTACCAGCAACTGTGTCAAAAATTGATTTCCATATGTTATTTGCAACGAACTAATCTAGAAAAAAAACATGCAAATATATATACATCAAGTTTAAAGAACCAATACTTAATACTAAAACAAACGTTTTCAGTAAAGATATTTATACGCCGCTATAGGCCGTTTTGATCACGATATTACTACTGGGGAACTCATATCACGAAACAATATTGAATCAAAATATTCGAGTATCAAACTGACACAGATAGATCATCACATAAATTGAAAGTGAGGGAACAAATGAGTAGTGGAAAGTAACTGTCCGAATCTTAATTTATCCAGAATCTACTTTTCGATTAACTACAATCAAAGTCGATAATTATTTCCCCCGCCAACAGCTGTCTTAGGTGCACAGAGAAAAGGTGAATACTTAAAACTATCCTCTAATTTTAGGAATGACCTGTAGATTTCAGTTCTCAGACCGCTCCAAAATATATCAACAATATCAGGGCTTCTACTCACGGGGTATCATCATTTTTTATATTTTTTCTTATATACTTACTACTGCTCTTCGTTGGTACTTTCTTGAGTGCCTCTTCATATCTCAAAGAATGACATGTATGATGCAACTATAGCTTTTTCGAAGAATTTCTCCCATTACCAGATAAATAAGCTTTGAAAGCTTTTCTACCACCAAAAAAATGAATAAAAGGTCTGACAGTGCTCGACGTAAATCTTTCATAGGTGATCTCATTATTCTTGTCCAAAACACCTGAAAACATGTGTTATGGAATCCTCTACCGATATTTCAAGAATAGGAAATGAAAATATTGAATTGATTAATTTGACTGACCTTAGATGGTTTAAGGTTTCGGACAGTCCCTTGCTATAACCTTGCTTTTACCGAAAAGCAAGGTTCTAGCTTTACGATAGATACTAATCTAAATCGTTTTTAAATCCTGACCGTGAAAATCTCGTCGGTTTTACTAACTCCTGCTTACTAGACAACTCACCATCCCAGCAATATGCTGATAAAATAACGAACCTACTGATTCTTCTGAATTCATAAATTTAAACCGTTACACTACATAGGACACGCATGAATTAAAAAAAAAAACTTGAAATCAGTCAAGTTTGTTGACGTATTTTTTCTTATTATTAACAAACCTATATGACTTTATTTGAATTTGCATATTATGACACTGGAAGGCTTTTTTTATTGTAACCGAGGTTGGCCCTATACAGAATGTTAGGAAGCAAACAGTGTATGTCGAAGAAAATAAAATAATGTCGATATAGATTGAAATTGTAGACAAAACACATTATTGATGACCGTGTTGTACCATGAAAATTAAAATGTGACAGTGATGTCTGACATAACACCTGGCCCAAAAAGTCTCGGACCTAAGAAAGAAAACTCTTTTTTTTTTGTTCAGCGCCTCTATAATATTTTAATTGTCGGTTCGGGGTACGGGAGCAATGCAAGTAATTAACCCTCGCTGAATATTGTCTATCAAATTAGTAAGTAACATGAAATATAAGATATTTTTAAGTAGAGGTTCCGGGTAGGAACATGCGTTCCTACCCGGACCAAATTTATTGTCATTAACTGTATGTGGTAAGACCATAATTATAAAATCTGCCAGAACGTAAAGTTTTGCATATGTAGAAAATCATCAGGAGTTTTGATGAACTTGGTATAATGAAAGGAGCTCAATATTCCTCATTTTCGATGGTGAACTTTTTTTAGGGGGTTATAACTGTATTTACAGATCCACCACCGGTCAAATAGAAAGATTTTTTGAAAGATAGATAGATAGATAGATTCGTTTGTTTAACTACGTTATATAATTCTAGGCACTCCTGAGGAGTGCCTAGAAGAGGAGTAAAAGCTTGTTTTGAAAGTTTTTTATCATTGTTTTATTCCATCTAGAGATGGGATATTCGTATAAACCAGGGGTCTCCAAACTACGGCCCGCGGGCCAAATCCGGCCCGCCAGTGTCATCAATCCGGCCCGCGACAGCCAATGATTACCTAATTGTTGTTACTATTGCTGTGATAAGTTGAAGAAGAAAAC